>PNEQ01020823.1:0-20808 GCA_003012365.1 Medauroidea extradentata
GACAACTGAGGACAGGCAGCAGACATCGATACCACCCCGTCTCCTCCCTCTAGACAGCTCGGCTATAGGGACTACATAGTACCAAAGTTTACCACCACTGCTGTTCCAATACGCTGAGCGCTGTTGTCGCTTGGAGGGGAGCGCAACATAGACCTGACCTTCAGCAACGCCCAGAGGCGAGTGTGAGAGATTCTGAAGCACGGTGGCTAATATAGCAAGTTCACGCGTTCTGTGACGTGTTCCACGTGTTCGTGGAAGGTATGCGAGTCGCTTTTGACCTATCAAATTGAAATTACTGACATGTCGATCTGACAGCGCACTGGAACAGCCTTAAGCGCTGACCAATATTTCTTATCTTACTTTCCCTGGCTTACGCAATGGCGACGTCACTCACATGCCTGCCAGGGAAAATCATCACTATTGTGAATATGTCTAGGTCTATGATTCATTTGGAAGCCATTTTTGGCAGAGCTGTTAGTATTGATAATTTTCTTAGTAACTTCTTGGAAGCATTATAATGGAGAGTTACAAGCCAGTTCATAAAACAAAGAAACTGCATTTAAACATAGGGATGGAAATGTTAAAATGCTTTCCCAGCTACTAAGGAAGCTCAGCTAAACAGGCTGTGATTTATTTTAGGCTTGTTCAATGCCTTTCTGAATTCCACTAGTTGCCATATCGTTCGTTCCTGAATTTGTTTAATCAAAGCACCAATGTTGATGTCATTTACATCTGTGTCTATAGTTACCTGACTTTTGCTACTATGTATTTACAGGGCAGTAGACATAGAGATGATAGTATACCGCGACAATTTTTTTTGTTAATGTACCCTTGAAAACACTGTAGTTTCTTGTGACACGTATGATTGGATGATATACGTCTGACACATCTGCAGACCAATAAAAGGCATAAAATATTACAATACCGGGATTCTTATTGGTTCAATCAAATAGGGTAACAGCTCCATGTACAAGCGAAAGCCAGTAATCTTTTCATAAGAGAACATACGTTGAATCCCAGGAAACAGTCAAGTTTTCCAGCGATAAGTCATCTCCTCTTATAAAAGGCTATAACTATTATTTTTTCAACTTATACAGCTGGAGAAGAGCGTGGAACGACTGGTGACTATTAATTCTACGCCTCTTTAAGAATAACATAGCCTCCTTCGTCTAGTGCTAGATATATTCACCGTGTTGACTGCTCTATTGGGCAGTATCTCCTTTTGTCAACGCAACGCGATCATTTGAACCAAATTACAAAACACATTGAAGTCGCTATAATAGTACAGTTACGACTTTTGTTATCAGCAATTACATTTCCTCTTGTTCTTTGGAAGAGTTTTGCCAAGGATTCGGGTAACGTGCCATCATCAATCGGCTTTGAAATTTCATTTACACGCGGCAGTATTTGCGAGAACATCTTGCGAACACTAAATGTAGCCCCATCTGCCAGCCAGACAGAAGTTACCAAGTTCAAGCTTTACAATCCACTTGCTTTCAACTGGTTAAATCCCGCGTGTTGCTGTGGTTTTGGTCCAATAGCTATGATCTCCACAAGAATAGGCTATGTCAAGAGCTGCTGGGGAAAAGTCCTTTAATGTTTGGCCTGGACACAGTCAGTCCCGCGCCAACAACCACCTGACAAGCGATGTGTTCCAGAGTACTGCCTACCAATATGACAGTCGAGTCCCGTTTCAGACTGGTGTTTACATAAGTGTTGGCTCGTGAGTTGTTGTAATGTAGGGGTGAATAGTCAGAACTGTACACTTCTGACGAACCCCCCGTCGTAGACAATGACGATGAAATATCTTCTGGCTACTGATTCATTAGTGACCACTTACTAATAAGCAGCAACTGGAGACCAGCGTGTCAGTAGCTGTAGTGTCAGCTACCACGCAAATAATTTTTCTATCAGAAAACCTCTTACAGTTATTATATATATATATATATATATATATATATATATATATATTGCAAATCAAAACATGAGTATTTTTTTACAATTAATTTTTGCTCTGTACATTGTTAGGCCTATAGTAAATAATTTAAACAAGTTTTATATTTTTATAGATTTTGTGGTTTCAAGCCCTGTTTTTTTTTCTAAAAGGGTTATTGGTCGTTCGGGATAAAGTGAGCATTAAAAATTTAACATTTCAGAAATATCACTAAAAGTTACTGCATAAAATTCGGCATAAACTATAGTCCCCTCCTGACTTCTTGTACGGTTGGCAGCGAAATTACGCAATATAGTTCCGTGTATTTTCCTATTTAAATAATTCAATATTGTAACTAAATCAACCGAAATCGATATATTACTTGTATTTTATATAATTGATACTTATTTTATCTCGCTACACAGATTCCTACCGACTGCACAATTTATCTTACACACGCAAACATCATGTGATGTATCCAGAGAGGGTAGACATTTTACGTTGTTAGCCGTTACAAGCGGAAATATACGAATTGTCTGAAAATAGAACTTTAGCAGGGCTTTTTGGAGTGCTCACTTTATTTCTAATCACCTATACCAATTTTTTACTCGAAAACAAAGAATAGCCTACTACTGACTAGTGCTGCATAATTATACATGTACTAATAAAGTATCTACTCGGCAAAAAAGTCCCTCTGGATTATGATGAGAAGTTCAGATTTTATCAACGGTTGAGAATTCCAGGCATTCTCTTTACATCTCTCTTTTCCATACAATTATCGATAGCTGCAACTCTGCATAGCAACAACCCACGAACCGCCACTGTCTTGTATGTTTAGGTTCACTTTGCTGTTGCTGTTGTTAATGTCTTAGGGTAACATGTTTGCCAAGTGACAAGGCTACCACACCCAAGCCAATAGTCCTGGCACGATGGTGGTTAGTCAAGGTCGCGTTGACGTCACTGTTTGCAATATGTTTTGTTGCTGCCTTAATTTTTCCAGCTAATTTTTTATGGATACCAGATTCGTCCTTAGGAGTCAGAATCGTTGCGCAGACTACACGCCAGAATGCTGTGTTCAACAGTGGTCTAACCATCAGCTATGTGAAGTTCATGTCGCTGCGAAATTTCTTGCATTTCTTTCTTTAGGACACTTATTTTCTATTTTAATATATTATTGACACTGTCTATTGTTTCATTAACACCTCATTCCACTAACACTATTTTTTCTGCCCGCATTTTTCATTCATGCTTTCTATTTTCTACCTACATCGTTTAATTTATTGTATAATAATTCATTGTCTATTTTCTTCGCCGCTTAGTCATTCACATTTCCTTATTTGGCTATTTGCCAATTGCAGTTTCATTTAAACTATTAATTTTGGTTCAGATTATTACTAAGATATTCACGTAACTTATTTTAATTTTGAGATAATTAAAAAATTACCGCTATTATTATTGTAATATTGATATTATAACTATTCAAACTGTGTGTATGATTGACTGACTTGGCACTCATTCATTCTAATAGTGCACGCAATGTATTAATGGTAGTAGTCATGTTCCTAGTTTACATCTGCTTTGCGTCTTTATATAAACTTTGTTTTAAATTTCTTAAAATTGGTTATAAAATATTTAAATACTGAATTACCATTAAACGTAATTTACCTCTATAAAAATTCTTAAACACAGAAAATGTAAGTGGGGATTAAAATTAAATAAGAGTGAAATTTTTAGTTACACAATTATGTTATTCATCGTGAATGTGATATATTATTAGAGACAGTGATGTTTGGTGAAAATAATGATGTAACAATATGTTTCAATGCCTTATGTGTACAATTTCAGCTGTGCGACATGTTTATTGGCTGAATGTATTAGTGAAGACGCCTCGCTAATTTGACTGTGCCAATCAACACAAAGTTACTGTGCCACTACGCGTCTGTGATTCGTGGATAGAACACTGAGAATTAAAAACATCCAATGATTTTCCATCAAGCAGAGTTCATAAAGCAGAGTTGCAGATGTGCACATTTGGCTCTGTAACCAATTAATGAAAATTTATTTTCACCAAAAAATTACTGGCTCTATATACGATACTCTTAGATTTGTTTATTTTACTGTTTTAGTTGACACCATTCATTTTCATACCCATAAAAGTATTAGTAGCCATTTGTGGCGGCTTTAACTTGCTGATGGACCGGTCAGGTAATGTGAGGTGGAGAATGTTATATTGTTTGTGTTTAACGGTTTGGCAAAACCACGGCCATTACAGACGAGCGAAAAATAGACAACTAAAGGCTAGAAGGATAGGACTCGGCCAGCACGGTCTTTACTAAGTAGGATAGTTGGAGAGGGGATTCGAACCCGCATCCCCCTGAATGTGAGTATAACGTGTTACCATCGCGCCACTTCTCTCTGTGGAGTGGAGATGTAGGTGAGTTAACGTATAGGATATTAACTATTCAGGTCTTTAGAGCGCGTAAGTGTCAATGCTGCATTATAAAAAAGTTTTTGTACTTTTACAAAGATAAATCTTTGGAAACCCAGTTGCCAAAGAAATTCCTTGTAAAACTACAAAAGTTGTCATTGTACTAAAATACAAAGTATAGGCCTATGTTTGCAAAATTACAAGGAATGACATTGTTGTTGCACTTTGAATTAGGAAAAAAATATGTTTAAATACTTATTGTACTTCATAAATAACGCTTTATCAAATAACTTTTGAATAAATGAATTTGTGTGAAATTATTTTTAAAATAAATACAGCATATTTGGAGTAAATTAGTTTCGAATTATTTCCCCCATTCTTTAGATCTACGCATGTTACCCCTAGACCACTGTGACTTCTGTATTACTTAGTATTTAACTATTTGTATGCATTCAATGTACAGACCAGTAATAATTCTTTCTTTTAAGAGTGCGTGGTAGATAAATAACGCTGAAAACATAAATAGATTTCTACCATTTTTTCGAAGCCAACGTGGATAAAATACTCATTGACAATCCTAGATAATGGTATTTGCCAATTTTATGAGTAAATATTTATCCAGAATTACTAATTCGTTACGCGTGATTTTTTGCGCTGCATTTAAATGCACGAGGTTTCGGCGTCAGAGATTGTGCCTCAGAAGATCGTAACACTGGAAACCATTTTGTTTAAAACATTGGCTAAAACTATTGTCTAGGATTGCTATTATTTACTTTTCACAAATTGGCTTCACGAAACTTACAGTTATAGGTTAATGCTTTTAGCGTTGAGTTATGTATCAAGCCCTCTTAAAGCACGCAATTAATATAAACATTCACTTCATTCCAGAAAAATACTTTCGAGAGGTTGTGATCTTTTCATAAGTAATTTCCGGCGCACCTATGATTTGGTAGAGTACACAATTTTCTAAGTTCTTCTGCAAACAAAATCCTTTTAACATTATAAACTAATAATTTTCCAAGGCAAATTTTTCAACATTTACAAAAGTTTGTACAACTACAAAGAATTGTCTTGTCATATTTCACAAAAAAAAAAAAAATTACAGTGCAGGAACTGTCGGCATATAGGTACAACCTTTTTAGTATTACAAAGTTCACCTTTGTAATTTTATAAACTAATGATTTCACAAAGAATATCTTAGCAATTTTGTAGGATTTGTTAAAGTACAAAGAAATTCTTTGTAAATTTTAAAAATTTTTTTAGCGTGTGGATATGAAGCAGCGCTGGGAATAAAGTACAAGTGAGACGGAGTTTCCCGAGTAAACCTACAGACTTGGAACATTGTTCCGGCATGATCCCCACATGCAAACATCTTGGGGCTGGCCACGCCGGGAATCGAGTCTGATGCGTAAAGGCAGGAGGCGATCAGTACGGTGACAGCGCCACCACAAACAGTTCGTTGGCGTCTGTGTGGATAACACAAGGCATTAATCTTGTTATAACATTACACAACTATCGTTTAAGACATCACTATCGTATGCCACCATCAAATGCCTGGCAGTGCACCAAACGATAAATTGTATTACTGTAATAAGCGTATAGTGGATACCTCGAAAACAGCTGCATTCAGCGTAAAAACACAAGACACCAATATTTGTTGTAAATAATTCGTCAATAACATACACACCTGAAACAGCAAATAAAAATTTTAATCACAATTTTTTTTTGCAAAACTTGAATTACATTTTTATGATTGGGTGTTGCTACTGGAGGCCATTTATTTTGCACGTCGTACTTTAAAAATGCAGTATTCAGGAACGCAGACTTTTATCGTTCGTTTCCGCAGCGTTCCTTGGTATACTTTCAAGAGTATTTACACCCCTTAGTAATAGAATTAGCCCACGTGTAACGTAGGTTACACATTTTCGATTATGACGAACCTTCTTCCGACGTTCGTCGATAGAGTTCATCACCAACCTGTGTAATATTTTCATTTTAATTCCTTGTTTAACATTCAATATTTACACATATAATTTCTGTCACTGTGTTTTTACTGCCACAGTATAAAATTACTAACATTTGTCTCCATCGTCAAAATATATGACTCCATAAACCTTCAGTCAGATAAATATTATCAAATGTCTTATTGTCGATGTAAAAATAATAAACAATCGTCACCTCATTTTACTCCTGTACAATGTGGCAATGATTTATCTTTTCATCAGTCCCACGTGCGAATAAAATCCCTCTTTCTCTCTGTACCTGTATTTTCCCATCCCCAATTCTTCCGACATTCCGAAAGTTACACTTTTCTAGTCAGTCGTGGAAACGTAGCTCGTTAATCGTTACTACGGTCGTTTTTTTTTTGCCAGCCGTACATTCCGGTTTTCGAAACACCGGCTCCGACACCCAATTAAGAACTACCGACCAAGGTACAGCCCCTGTATTTATAGCTAGCCCAGCCTCATTTATAGTATTCTTCGCACTCCTGGTGACATCAAGAACGTGGACGTATCCGGAAAACTCCAGTCAAAGATCTCTTTCCTCTAAAACATCTTGCAGGATCATGCATATGTTGTCAGGTAACAATCGTTATGTTTACGTTACGCTTTCTTTTCCCAGTCGTCACCTGTGAAAACGTAATGACACAATCGTTCGGCCTGGTAATGGTGTTAGAAAGAATAAGCAATGTCTGACTTGCTACTGTAGCTCAGCTGATGTTTGTTACAATACAAGTATATAATTAGAAACAATAATATTAAATGTAAGCACGTAATGAATTATGTCAGCCGGATTGCCTTAGATGTTTTGATAAATTATATCAGATTTTCGTCATAAACTAATTTGAACTTGTTAACTATCTTTTACTTTTCATCTCAAGAAATTGCACCGTTAAAATTCTCAAAATCGAATATACGCTACGTAAAAGCCCAACATTAGTCAATCTCACGTGTGTGTAGTTTTTTTTTCATATTCTTTAATGAAACAGTTTACTAAAATTTGTGAGAAATATTTGCAGTAGTTACTTCCCTCGTTTTTCTCCACATCGGTTTAAATGAAGGTCGTGGGAATTTTTTTAAAGTTTATTGTTATTTTAGTAAGCAGGTTATCATGTGTGTTAACGAGTTTTTTGCATTGATTATGCATGATGGTAAATTTATTACGAACTTAGAATAACTAAAAAGGGTATGGTTTTAAATAATTTGCAAGACGCATAAGAAGATATTTTTCAACATAAATAAGGTGTTTTCATACGAATGTGGCAGTTTCAATTATTACATCTGAATCCAATATCTTCAGCTTTATTTTACGTAATTTAAAAGGATTTATACTTGACATAGTTACATAATGTTTGTACACGGAGCAGAACTACTACATAAAATAAATAAATGTTGGCTGGAGTACATTATGTGCACATCTGCAGCTCTGCTCCATGTCAGTGATTTGACGTTTTAACTCCCATTTCTCTTGAAGTTCTATCTGCAACACACATACGTAATGATGTCACAAACCCTTAATTCTGATTGGTGGAGTCAACTGAGAGACGTGCCTGAGCAAAGACAAGCTGCCAACAACCACAGAGCAGAACTGCCGATGTGCAAAGTAAGGCATCGAAACGAAATGGTGCAAAATTTTTTTCGCAACAAATTTGCAGCTCTGCCCATGAGGAAAGTCTGAGGTAAAATGGTAAAATGTCAAAAGGTAGCAGAGTGAGAGGTAATCCAAATTGCGAGTGGGCTGGTTTTATATTTTAAAAACAGTCAGAAAGCCTAATAATTAACAATGGCATTCAAAGAAAAGGCAAAATAAAGGTAAGCACAGGCCTGCTGTACAATATTTATTTTTTTCAAGCAAGGGTTAGAGAGAGTGTTGATATACAGGCCATAAAACCTTTCCGACTACTGTAACACAGTGGGAGCTACTCATGTGGACGAGAAGTTACAATATATAACTTTGATCTCGGTCACTTATCTCAGTACTCGCAAGCAGGCAGTATTACAAGATCTAACGACCTGCATAACAACGCGTGCAGACACAGAAAACAAAGGAAAATACACTAGGAGCTGGCAGATCCGATCTACGAAGACGTAACACGTAGCAGACTTCTGCAAAAGCACCGCCAGCAGCAGTCGCTTGGAAGGTCGTGGGATCGACCCCTGTTGAAGTCACTGCCGATGTGTTCTCCCAGGCATTCTCCTGCCTTTCGAATTAGCAAAGCGCCGTTTAAAAGTATGTAGATATTTTTTTATCAGACAGCCAGAAGGTAAATTGAGATTCTGAATATTTTTTTAAACGTATGTCCCCTACTGACAAATATAGTTCTAAAAAAATTCGCATCCGCAATTTACTTTCGAACATGAAGTGAATTTATTGATAATGATAACAAGACCAAAACAGCTGTATAAAATACGTTATCTTTACTTTACGCCATTAAGAAAATCAAACAAAATATTATGTATGAACCAAGGCCTCTCTCTCTGTGTCAGTCACCCATTCACTTATACGTCATAAAAACTAGATCCTTCGCTGCACATGTTTCGCTGAGGGGAGTAACGGACGGAAATACTTACACGATATCAATTAACTTTTGTACACAGACGAGTAGGGATCCAATGCGCGGGCATAGCCTGAACTTATGTTCTTGTAAATTTTTTACACCTTGAAGCTTTTTAATAAATTTAAAATTTTAATTTAGAATAGGTAATGATTCACGGGAAACATCTATTCAGTTTTTCCTATGAATTATGATGTCCATAAAATCGCTTGCATATCTTGAAGATCTGCCACTATTAAGGTTACTGTATAATTAAAATAAATTAAGATGTATTAAGTGAGCAATAAAACCATATCTTAATAAATGATTTGCTCTACCCGGAAGCCAGAATATAATGAATCATTAGGAAAATCTTAATTTTACAATAATTATTATTTAAATTTTATGTTGTTTATGGCGCGCAATTCTTTTGATTACAGAATTCCATTTTACTTTACAATGTGCTCTGCCATATGAAGGCACAAAAAGATTTCCCATAATTTAATGACATACGTTAAATTATTTATTCACAAGATATATTCACTAATCGATAAGTAGTGTAGTGGGAGATTACAGTTTTTGCGCTGTTTTGGCTGAAATCGTGAAACAGTAAATCAGTGTTCATATTCAAACAAACAATTGTGCAGGAAGCGATTCGTACTATTTGGTTGGTACCGAGGCCATGGTTGTGCAGTAGCTAAAGTAACTACCTCTCGCCAAGGCGTTCGATCCCCGCCACTTCATTCCGGCGCTGCACCATAGTCACGTCATGTCACCCCTCACCTGCGCTAGACAACTAAATGTTAAGGGCGCTGCTACCCGCGCGTGAGAGGCTCGAAAGCGACGGAGCAGTAAGTTCGACCTTGAAGCGCACTTCAAATGCCGCGTATTCTCAACGAGCCAAGCGCTGAACAACTGTGTGTATTTGATCAACTTGAAAATTATCCATTCTATTAGTTCACGTTACATATCTATGACGGTAGACTCTTACCTTGTTAAATTGGGGATTGGTGAATTACTGAAATCGTCAAAACAAACATTTAAATAACAGGTTTACTATTAAACTTTAAACTTGAAATAACAATAATGCCTCCCGTCAAATTCTAACGCCAATATTATTAATTGTTGCGTTGTAATGGTGTCAAGATGAAGGATTTATAATTGAATAACATAGAAATTTAAAATTCTGTATTAAGTTACACAATTATCGTATTTTCGTGAACGAGGCACATAATACTCTTAGGGCCTATTTCATCAACCTCTCTTTAAAAGTACTGCTAACATGAGTTATGCAACACACGTTAAATACATTTGAAGTTTCATAAATTTGAATTGCTTCACCAACGTATGTTAGTGTAATGTTAACTAACATGGTTGTTAAACAGAAAATAGCACGCAGGGGCTGATATTTGATTATTAGAACACACCCCACCCATTGTAAACATATTATTACACACGCAACTAGTTGTGTGTACATGGGGTTAAGTCAGTTGTAAAGGAGGCAAAACAAAAATATTAACTTGGTACAAATTTTAATGCCTAGAGAAGGAAACAATTTTGTAACTAGTTGAAAAGTACGAAGATATTACATTCTGTCTTGATTGACACATCAAGCCACAGCCCTAACCATGAAATGTAGTGTGGGTTCCACACAGTGTGTAGGTAAGCACTAAGAAGGGATTCGACACATACGGAAGTAAAAATAAACGTTTATTTATATATTTAACCTATCTACCGGGGGTGAAAAGAGGACAGTTGTGCTTCGTTTATTAAAATATTGTTACAAGTTGGGGCTAGGTACGTTTGTGAATGGAGGTCTTAGATAAAAGAAAGAAAATAATAAAGCTAACCTAGTTTATTTACAACTATCTATAGAAAGAAAATAATCCTATGTTTATAATGATAAATAACAATAGATGTCAAACAAAACAAATAACTACTACGTACATACAGGTTATAAAATCAAAATAATAAAAATATATAAGTTCTCTGTACATTGAAAGACCTAATAACTCAAAATGGTGGACCCAATGAACGAACACCGATGAACCTTTTTTTGGTCCAGAAACACCTTCTTCCCACTACTTGCCGCGATCCAATTCGCCGGACACCTTCGAACATTTGTCGCTCGCAACACAATAATTCTTGCCACTCGTCACTGTCACTTTATCTCGCACCAGGCACTTGCCAGCCAAAAACTCTCTCTCCTCTGCCGCAGCTCTCTTTTATATACTCACTCCACCATCTCGAATTCTCTTGGACAGTCTTTGATCTCAAACCTCCTGGAAAGGCGTCACACCAAGGTCAAGCACAACCCCGCAGTATAGAAAATGAACAGGAATACTCTAGACCACGATATCTCTTTCTGTTACCCGATATTGGGCGTAGGTGGCCACCAACGCACATGGGCGGAACAATGTACGCCGAGCCTCTTTGTTAATGCCGCCGCTATATCAGCTTACAGTGCTCTCCGATCATCGCGGCGTGCAGGTGGTTATTGTGAAATCACTCAAGGTAATACAATCCACAAGGTCTTTTAGCTCTGCCGTCACTGTATGCTATTGCACCGCTCAGTCAGATGGTCGCGACTCGCAACAATATATATTTTCTTCTGGTGCAACCTAATCTTTCATCTGAATAGCTACGTTACGCAGCACTGCCGTAGCAACAGTGATTGCTTGTGACTTCTGTATGTTGGTGAGTGAGAGAGAGCTTTTGGTTACCGCTTAACATCGAGGTCATTATCGCTGGTGATGTGTGACATGGTGAGGTGAGTATGATGCACCGCAGTAATAAGCGGGCAGGGGAAGCGTGAGATTCCCGACCAATGGCATCGTCTGGCACGATTCCCACATGTGAAAATTCGGGACCGATCCTTCCGGGAATTGAACCCGAATCGCCTTGGTGGTAGGCGAGTGGTGTGACAACACGGTCACCGCGGCCCCCTGTATGTTGGTGCTTATTTCCAAACGATAACCCAGGAAAATGCCTTTAGGAATTCCACATGTCCTTTCTTTGAAGCTCGTTGTCCCGAGATGTGCAAGTTAAATGAGCTCTGTTTACAAGCTCTCCAAATTGTGATAAGAAGTAAGTCTTTAACAGGTTGCACCTCAGCATCTGGGAAGCATTAATTATCTTGGCCTTACTTATGCTGCTGCGGATGAAACCTTGTGTACTGTTCTGCATTCAAAAGCTTATCACAACTTATCGGAAGGACCTTGTAGCATAAAACCGAATTTTAAAGTAGAAATGGCTGAATATAAACTGAGCACTCAGCAGAACTTGTAAATAATTAAAATAATGTTTTATTGGTCCAATATATATATATATGCAACCATTTCTACTTTAAAATTCGGTTTTATGCTACACGGTCCTTCCGATAAGTTGTGATAAGCTTTTGTATGCAGAACAGTACACAATGTTTCGTCTGCAGCAGCATAAGTAAGGCCAAGATAATTAATGCTTCCCAGATGCTGAGGTGCAACCTGTTAAAGACTTACTTCTTATCACAATTTGGAGAGCTTGTAAACAGAGCTCATTTAACTTGCACATCTCGGGACAACGAACTTCAAAGAAAGGACATGTGGAATTCCTAAAGGCATTTTCCTGGGTTATCGTTTGGAAATAAGCACCAACGTACAGGGGGCCGCGGTGACCGTGTTGTCACACCACTCGCCTACCACCAAGGCGATTCGGGTTCAATTCCCGGAGGGATCGGTATATATATATATATATATATATATATATATATATATATATATATACATATATATATATACATATATATGTATGTGTGTGTGTGTGTGTGTGTGAAATTTTGAGAGTTTTGTAACGTTTACACTGATTTTTAGTTACATGGAAGTTTTCATATTAAAGAAAGAAAACTTTATGCTGTGCACACTTTATCGTGAACGGCCTATATAAGAGTGAGGACTCTTCCAGTTTGTTGTATAATTTAACCGATCTCTATTTAAGTTAGCAAGCAATCAACCTTCTTTCCTCAACATTTAGATAATCGAGGTGCAACAGATGTGAACTTCGCCTATTGGCAGCCATTATATGCTTTAAACTAACGTTAAGATATTTAACCGTCTATTTCGCTTTTGTTAAGGAGGATTAACTGAATATTTAACACGTTACATTTTCTGTTAAATCTCTTTTGACGAATGTTAAGTGCTTAACAGTGGTTTGTGAAACCGGCCCCTAGGCTGTTAAATTTAACAGAGCACTTAACTATTGTCAGGCTTAACAGAGCTTGGTGAAACACTTCACACGATAACTATTCTGTTAATTATATTTTACAAATGTTAAATACTTAACAGAGAATGGTGAAATCAGCCCCTAATTCTATTTAGTTGACAGTCTAGCATAAAATATTTTCGCAGATAAATTGTTTGTAACATTAACGAACAAGACGGTAGCAGTGATTCTGCATAGGTCGTGGTTCTGCGTCTTCAAACTTGTCGGTGCTTAAGACGAATAAGTAGAGACACTGGTAAATCGCGGGAAAATTTGATTGTTTGCCAGGCTCCAACATACTATGTATAACACTGAAGGTTTTGCACTTATATTGGCTATAGTTTATATGATGCACTGTGTCCCTCTTCAACAGACCCAGTTAGAACTGAACAGTTTTAACACAGAACGTATGTGGTTTGCCTGAAAACTGTTTACACGTGTCACGATTGAGATACTACAGTTTATTGGAGGCTATGTTAAATATTTTCGCGATTTTCCATTGTCTCTACGAATAAGATGTTGGTCATTTCAGTATTAACACCAGTGGAGTTAGAAATTATTTTTTTGTCAGTACAGTTGTATTGCTAGTACCATTACACAAATTACGAATCATTTTCGTAAGGAGTATAATCCAATAGGCCTATTTCGATCTTTATCATTTTCGGACAAAATTCTAAATACGTGATTTTGTTATTTAAAAATTACGTAGGCCTACACATGTATATTTATGGCGCCAAACCTGTAATTATTACTAGCTACATAAACAATTTATAAATTTTCTTCGTGGATGTTGTTTATTTTCTGTTTTGATGAATTGGAATTGTTAATTTAGTTTTCTTCTGACGATAAAGATGTGCCATGCTTTTAAGAGTGCTAAAAAGAAGGAATTTTTAAATAAACAATGTCAACATTTACATACAAAATTAACTCTCACTTTCCGCAATTTTTAATTTCTTTGTAAGTGAGCTAACATGATGTCAAATTCGCATTTTACCTTGATCTGCTCGTAAAACCATTAAACATTTTTCTTGTCACAGATAAAAAACCAACTATATTTTAATGACATTAAACTTAGCGAGTTATTTTACTATACCTTTATGATTATCCAAAAATGTTTTGAATTGCTCTTTTTTATGTGTGTTAGAATCGAGAGCAAAAATATTTCAGATATAAAATTTAAAATAAAATCTGAACAGCATACTTTCTCACTGGTGTAAGGTGTACTGAATGTATTACAACTGCCGCGCCTCAATTTAATGTAATGAATTAGGTTCATAGTAATATGTACGGTAACAGGAAGTTAACAATCAGTACAAATACGTTAAGTTTTTCTTAAAGAAACTTTTCTTTGCCGTGTGAGGAATATTCATTTAAATTGTAAAAGAATTCGTGATTACATTTATCAGGCAAATTTTCATAGTTTTTTTTGGACATTTTCCCTGCCGGTAAAATGAAAGAAAAGTATTGTAGTTACCGTACTTTTGTAGGCAGATGGAAAAAAGGTTATTTTTATTTTAAAAAACGTAATGTTAACTCTACAGAACAGATTGTTGCAGGGACGGATGAAGTCTTTCCTTCGCCCGGGAATAGAATTGTGATTTGCTCCCCGCCCTCCTCCTACCTCCTATACCTTGTATTTTTCCATCAGACCAATCAACCCAACATTAATAAACGTATCTTGCACACATTGTAAGTAACGGTATAAAACTTTAGTAGACGTACATAAAACCTGTTTTATGTACAGTACGTCTACTAAAGTTTTATACCGTTACTTACAATGTATGCAAGATACCATTCGCAGTGTTTTAAGTGTGCATTCTAATTACAAATACTGTATTTATAACATTATATGGTGTTCAAAGTTGATAAAAATACAAAAATACCAAACCAGTAAAAGTCTAATTACTGTTAGGCCTAGATATTGTATCATTTACACTCAGTTTTTTTCATCCCCAAGTAAAACTTTTCGACACCACTAGCTCTATTCCGGCACCCGGGGCAGTCCGTCCCCCTTGCCCCCCTAGATCCACTCCTGAGAACAAGTCATATATAGGGCCCGGTAGTTTTCGCGAAAAGATTTTTGTACCACTTTGTTTCAGTGCCTTACGTGCGCACCTGCATCTCTGCTATGTGGTCAGTGATTGGATGCCGGTAACAACCAGTGTGTGGAGGTTAAACCCGCAAATAACAAACGTGATGTGTGGCAGTTATCCGTGTACTGATTGGCACAGTCAAACGAGTAACAATTCTGCACAAAAACACTCTGTCAATAGCCACGAAGTTGAGCTGCAGGTATGTAAGTAAGGCACTGAAACAAAGTGGGGCAAAAATCTTTTCGCGAAAACTACCGGCCCCTCGTCATATAGTACCAAAATACAAACCGTACTGTTGTCCCTATTTGAACAGAAGTGTGAATCCTTCAATACATTTTTCGTTCCAGTGTATTTGCGTAACTTTACTACTCACATATGCGGTAATTAGTCATTACTACTGCAGTACGATAAGGTAGTTTTCGGGAAAATATTTTTGCACCACTTTGTTTCAGCGTCTTACGTTCATAACAGCAGCTAAACTTCGTGGTTATTGCCATCGTGTCTTTGTGTAGAGATGTCGCGTATAAACTGTGCCAAACAAAACACGGCCACTGCAACGCAACACGTATGCGAATAGTTGGTAGTACTGCAAGACACTGAGAGTAAAACTTCCAATCACTGGCCACACAGGGAAGAGCCACGAAATTTTCACGAAAAGAACTTTGCCCCAGTTTTTTTCAGTGCCTTATTTGCACATCTGCAGTTCTGTTTCTTGTTCAGTAATTAGATGTTTGAACTCTCACGAGCCGTGGGATTCTATCGGCATATCACAGACGTGTGGTGTTATAGGAACGTTATTGTAATTGGCTCAGTCAAATGATATCCATAGACACGCTGCCAATAACCATAAAGAAGAAATACATATTTGCACGTAAGGCGCTGAATCAAACTGGGGCATAATTCTTTTTGCGAAAATAAGGGGTCCCTAGTCTTGGGGTTCTCTCCGCAAACCACAGACGTGTGATGTTGCAGTAATCTAGTTTTGGTTGGCACAAACAAATAAGAGTCATTACTTCACAGAGACACGCTGCCAATGACCGTGAAGCACAGCTGCAGATGTGCAGGTAAGGCACTGAAACATACTGTGGTAAAAATTATTTACGCGAGTAGTTCACGACTCCAGGTACGGTACAGATTTCTCGTCCGAATGACATTTTCAGTGGTGACCCGATCTTTTTATTGGTGTAAAATTTTAAGCAAAGTCTATTGCATGTTTCTAGATAAAGTTCACACGATTACCACGAGAAGATTTTCAGAAATAACAGGTCGGAAAATCTGTTTTGATATTCGTTTTGAGAGGCTCAGAAAGGATTTTTCTAATTTACGTATTCTTTTGAAACTACTTTTCCGTCATTGTTTTTTTTTTTTGCACGAAAGTAGTCTGGGTGTACCCATTATGTCAATGTACGAAATCAAAATACACTACCAACAATGACGGAAAGGTAGTTTCAAAACAACACGTCAATTAGAAGTGTGGTAACTGTGCCCGAGGAGGCAAGTTTGAATCTGGGTGCCTCGACTAAGGTTTTCTTTTATTTTTAAAAATTATTCCGTACACGATTTGTTAATTCCAAAGCCCTTCAATAAATTTGATACGTGTAGAAATTAAGGTACGAATAGTGTTTAAAAGCAAATTATTTCCTTGTTGCAAGTACAATTACAAGTCTATAACGCGTAATTTTACAAACTCATATACGTTGTATTATTTACGCAAATTTAGCGCGCGGAGGGTGACGTCCCTAGAGAAAATCACCCAGTTGAGAACCTTCCAACTACTGAGCTCGTGTGTTTGGACAATTCTTCTATGTAGGCTAAGAGTATGTTTCCCAAGCATAAAGGTCTCTTCTCTGTAGTCAACAGCTGTGAGATTGGTTGGCAGCAAGAACACGCCATTCTTCCCACCTTCCTCTTCAGTTTGCTAAGTAAAGCCACAACTCTTGTCTCCCAATATTTTATTCATGTACGTCAGTCTGGGTCTTTTTCTGTAGTTCGTGCCGTCTACTGTTCCCTCATATTTAGGGCCCTGTAGTTTTCGCGAAAAGATTTTTGCCCCACTTTGTTTCAGTGTCTTACGTGCACACCTGCAGTTCAACTTCATAGCTATTTACAGAGTGTTTTTGTGCAGAGTTGTTATTCATTTGACTGTGCCAATCAGTACACGGATAACAGCGACACATCACGTCTGTAATTTGCAGGTTTAACCTCCAGACGCTGGGTGTTACGGCATCTAATCACTGACCACAAAGCCGAGATGCAGGTGCGCACGTAAGGCACTGAAACAAAGTGCTGCAAAATTCTTTTCGCGAAAATTACCGGGCTCTACTCATATTGTTTCCTTCCAACAGTTCATCGTGTCGGACTCTATGGCCTACTAGTTGGTCACGTCTTCTTTTTAGGTGTTTTAGGAATCATCTTCTTTCTGCTACTGTTCAGAGGAGTTCCTCATTTGTGATCGTTTCTCTTCAACTGATTTTCGTGATCTATAGTACCAGAATTCAAATGCTAGCAGCTTCTTCCTCTCTCTTCTCTACTGTCCAAGATTCGCTGCCTTGTACAACGATGCTCCACGCATTGGTCTTCAGCATTAATTGTTTCTTCACATCAAGACTTATGTTGTTTGAGTGACTTTAATTAGAAGCAGCAGTACTTATCAACAGACATAAGAATAATTGAACACACTTGTACCAGTTTTTCTTCTAAGGTTATCGTACATATTGCACAGCTTGTATTTCATTGTATGAAACAGATGGGAGTTGACATCGAATCACTACTCCTTGTAACAGTAGATCATTTTGCTAACCACAAGAGCATTCAGGGTCTTGAAGAATGTTTCTTCCCAAACATTTGATTCTCATGTGCCTTCTTATGGCGTCTTGTATAGTTTTAAACCTTCGACTAATCATTTTCGTAGTCTCGCAGGAAGTTCTGCGCAATTCGTGTGATAATTTTCTCTGCAGTGTTTATAAAATATCACAATCGTCAGTAAATTTTTTGTGCTGTCCAGTAATTTTATTTTATATGAAAAGTAAAACAAATCTCCCACACAAATAAATTAATGATATCTTTCATTTTAAGGTACTTTTTCGTATATCCTTTTCCGCACAATACCCTACGCTGGTGAGGCCCTATAGGTTATGGGTAATTTAAAGCCCTTCGGTGAAATTTTGACTGCGGCCGAGACGCCAGAAACGTCCTTAGATATGTATTCAAAGTAAGTGTTATGCCACATAGCCATAATTTCAGTTTTAATTCTGATTATACTCAATTTTGCTTTATAATGTGATGTTATTACAAACGTGAATAAATATGTTCAACATTTAAATAATATTGTAAATATCAAAACTACAAGGACGAATACATAACCACAGGTGTTTCATAATTATCTTTTCCTACTTACCTCCTTATTACAAAAAGTCATTACAAATTTTAATGAAGTCAAATATTCACTTACGGTTATTTAATTAAAAATATGCATTTTATATTTTCTTTATTTAGCTTTACCTCTCGTTGACAGGGAGGTCATTAGAAACGGCTACACCCAAATTTACACAATACCTGGAACTAGGAAAGGTGTCCACTATGGCATTTGTAAAGGAATCCTCCCAGTACTCCTTGAAAAATTTCGGGATACCTTGGAAAACCGAATTAAGGATGGCCAGTGACTGGGACCGAACCCGTGTTCTTTCGAGATCAAGTACTACAGCGACACTTCGCTTTGTTGAAAATATTTATTTGGGATAGACTGTAATTGTTTTTAAACTTTTACAACGAAAATCCTTGGAAACTCAGTTGCCAAATAAATTCCTTGTTAAACTGCAATTGTTGTTCTTGTAAATAATAAAACGTATATGTGTTCGTATACTTACAAGTTATACACTTGTATTAAAATAATTAATTTTAATTACTCATTTTACTTTAATTCGGGACATGTATCTAATTTATTGAATGAATTCGAACAAACAAATTTTACACGTAATTAATATGAATAATAAAAAACATATTCGGCATAGTTACCACACTTCTTATCCATAAAAAACCTTGACTTATATGCTGCTTGTGCTTCTATTTGTATACATTCGATGTAAAGTTCTGTGTCTTAGACTAATATTTTTAATTTTGAAGTATGCAATCAATATGAATACTCACTTTATTCCATCAGATTGCTTTCTAGGGGCTGTAATTTGTTTAAAATAATGTTAACTCCGGATAACCTATGCTTTTGATAGACAAAAAAAATCATATTTTTTTTAGTCAAAAGATTCCTTGTAACTTTAAAAGAAATAATTTTACAAGGAAAATTTTTGTACACATACAAAAGCTTTTACTACTACAAAGAAATGATTTTGAATTATTACAAAAGATTTTACAATGTAATTAAAAACTTACTGTTGGGTGCTTTGTTACTAACAAGGGCCCAATTTCAGTCGTACTATTTTATGTTCAGTAAGTATGGGCCATTCTGTCATTTGTGACAAAGAGCTAAGTCTGCTGGGGCTTTCCAATGGCCCAAAACAAAATGTCCCAAATTTAAAGGCGTTTAATTATTAAATAAGGCTTTTAATCTCTGAAGAACGGCGAGCTCTAATAACACCAAACTCGTGCATTAGTCATAAACGCGAATTACTGCCTGACGTTTACATATTTCAATGTATATATGAATTATCAATTTCTTAAAGGTGCTCCGCCAGAGTTCTTCGGGCATACTACCAATCAGGCTGAATATAAATGTCAGTGTTAGCATTATATTTAAATATATCTGCAGAATATTTAAACCATCACGATAGTCGCCTGTCTGAAGCATAGTACCCAATTGACGTTAAAGTAACAAATTAATAGTTTATAATAAGAACATGGTAAATATAAACACAAGAATCGAGAGCTTTCTACTAAGGTTACATACTTAATAATAACAAGTAGATCTATACAGAACTAATCAGCCTACTTTCCTTTAGTGCATATTTTGATAACAGAAATGTTTGCTCAAGGGCTGTAGGGGGATGAGTTATCCTAGGGTTTTAGAACACACAGAAAATAATGCCAACGAAAGCAATATGATGAAAAACTTAAAATTAGTAAACATACTGCAACATTTAAATTTTGTGTATAATTATTTACTTGCTTAGATAATGTTAAGAACATCTCTGGTGGTTAAACTTGAAATTTGTTGAACAGCAGTATTTTATATATGAGAAATTTATATGAATTTTTACTGAATGATATAAATTATACAAACATGGATTTTCGCTACTAATCATCACTGTCATATACTAACCAACTAACTCAGATTATCTTTCAATAATTCTAATTGTTCGTCATACAGTAAAGCAGAGTGATTAGAAACACTGGGGTGAAGAAAGCAATTTCAAAGGTAAATTTTCGGTTTAGATGTTGTTTTAAAAATTTAATATTTAAGTAGGCAAGTTAAAACAATTTACCTACAAACAATAGTTTTATTGCAATGATATTACTTTAAAGCAACAGGTGTAGGTAAGTGAAGAACATATTTCTAATTTCGTTTCTATTCACCCCAGTGTTTCTAATCATCCAGTTTTACGGTACTTATGTTTAGTTAATTTTGTGA
>PNEQ01020829.1:0-11250 GCA_003012365.1 Medauroidea extradentata
ACGCCCGCACCACTCTCTTTCTCACGCCCGCACCACTCTCTTTCTCACGCCTGCACCACTCTCTTTCTCACGCCTGCACCACTCTCTTTCTCACGCCTGCACCACTCTTCTTTCTCACACTCACTTACACAGATGTAGGTTTGTATATTTCTAATGACTTGTGAATATTTTTGATTAATGCTAGGACAGAGTTGTAAATGTGAAATGGTGGAGTCACTTTCTATAGATATTGGACATGTCGGTTATTTTTAGGTTATCATAATTTCTCTCTGGATGTCCGGTGATGTGTCAAGTTAAAGACCAATTTCTCAAAGTAGTTTTTTCATCTATGAGGACTACTGATTAAAATGTTTTTTGTTGCTGTACAAGGTATTTGAAGGCTATGTGAAATAATACATTTAAACTTGCAAGTAATTAATTCATGTTTTTCATTTGCAGAACTTAAGTTCTTAAGTATAAATAAAGCAAAATGTGGAGTATAAAGGTATTTTCTATAGTGAATGTTACAGAAATGTGTACAACACTCAAATATTACGATCTGTCATGCCAAACGAAATTGGTGTAAGATACGAGAAAAAGTAATATAGAGAACCTTACTGAACTTCTACTGTACTACGCATCGTCATATAGGTATTCAATATCTGTAAAATCACGACCCAATATTTTCCAATCCTGAAACATCAGTATTGGCCATTACGGATATGTGCAGTACTATATACATATAGTTTAACACTACATACAAATGTAGTGTTACGTACATATAGTTTAGCACTATATATATAGTATTACATACATATGCAGTAAAACCCCGCTCCGACTGTATGGGACTGGGTTAGTACAAACACTTAGCTTGTAGCAAATGTTTTCATGAACGGTAAAGAAATAAATAAAAAATTCTAGTGGTTGAAAACGGGCCACAGAAATCTATTTAAAAACATTGTTATAATCAGCAATGTTAATAAATAATAAGGTTGTACGAACTCATCCCTCGGATAGTGAGTTTCATGATGAAAACAGCAAAAATTCATTAAGAACTGCTGGTGCAGGAGCATTGACCTGCCAGATGTTCTTTCTCGCTGCGTTGTATGTCTGTTTGGAATGATGTGTCACGGTCTTTGCCCTGCCAATGACAGGCGTGTGCCAGCCAATGTCATCAATGGATGGGCGTCCCAAGCTGCAAAAAAAATTACGCCTTTTCCCTTCGCTTTTTAACACTTTTTTGAGGTTAGGCCTACATGCAACACTGCAGTCATATGTTTTGTTTATCTACAGTTAATTTTGACTGGTTCACAGTTTTCACACATAATTTTGCTCATAATAAAATAATAAATTTTCCTAAGTTGTATTTCATCCAAGGCCACAGAACAAAATACGTAACTCTTCTCTCAAGACATGTCTAAACGTGTTTATCACAGCTACTGTGTTAAGCCTAGAGATGTTGCCTTACATGTTTTCATTCATTTTAACTCACTCAATAGTAATTGCTGTAGAAACGAAATATAATTGAAGTGTCAATACATTATTGAACTATACAAATGTGACTTTAATATATAAAATAATATATGAATATGATTCCTTGTATTATGTAAGTAAAATGCCCTTAACTAATATTTTACGTCGAAGACTTAAGGTGTACTGTTGGGGTACCATTTCATTTATATTGTAAGACCCTATCAAATAGAATCTTCTTTATCAATCAGAAGCATTTTTAACATCAAATTTTTCTGCAACATGTATAAATAGAGTATCATTATAATTTATTTCAAAATAAATAAGCATAATAAGTTAACATGTATTTCATCTGTAAAAACACCTACTTTTGGTTGAATGTACGTTAATGAATGATCACTCGCTGTTATTGGTTTTTGTTCTGCCGGGGGAGGGACGGGATTGTTATAATGGTCTAAACTTGGTCCTGTCGGTTCACAACGACAACTCGGTCGTACGGACAAGTTTTGGGGAACTGTGTGTGTGCGTAAAATCTGGGTTCCACTGTATACTTAAAATTGACTATTCTGTGATTGCAGGTAAAAGAGTTCCTAGCTCGTTTTGAAGACATTCCAGATCTTCTTGAATTAGACCACCTGACAGTATCTGGTGATGTTACGTTTGGACGTGGTGTTGTGTTGAAGGTAATTTATACTGTCTTTATGTAGTTATTTTATTTATTACAAAGTTACACCTAAGATTGTTTTCACTCTGTACATGTAGTATTATGTACTGTAGTTAGTTTTTAAAATGTGTGTATGCATGTGCACACAGGTGCAACTGTTTTTCTTGTTTTCTTCCGTAGGTAATAAACTTATTAAAAAAATTTAACGTATTTGTATCTTTGCTATCAAATTATTGTTTTTCATGCCGGCTCTTTAAAGTATACATAATATACTGAATATAGTAGCACTTTGATTTTATGAAGTGTTCTTGCAGTTGAGAATGAGTTAGACCTCATCAAAATGAGCTACAGTATTTGTCAAATTGGACAATTAATTAATTAGTCTTTTAATATTAAATTTTATGTATTAAATTTCTTAGACTTTCGTCAGAAGTTATTTATTATTAGGTTTTTTTAAAATTAATTTCTAGAATTTTTAATAGTTCCTGAGAATTATTTATTATAAATAGGTGTGTTCATAAAATTTGTGTAGTACTACAGTATAACTGTTTTTTTCCAGGGTTACCACAAACCTGGAAAGTTAGGGAATGTTAGTGAAAGTCAGGGGAATTAAAAATTGGTCAGGGAAATAGGTTTTGGGACCCTGTGAGTAAGGGAAATTAGCGCTAAGATGACAGGAATTCAGTGAAAATTTTCTGGTTTTGACATCAATCTGCCCCACCACAACACTTCAATTCTTTTCTGCAGTGGAGTCTTCTTTACCTTGCTTGCTAAAAAACAGCATGAAGAATAAATAATTTCAGCCCAGATTTATTTGTTGCACAAGAATGTACTGGAGTAAACCAGCATATGATGGGTAAACAGTCGTATTGGGCAAATGTTAGCTTTTTGTGATGGTTAAAAGTTAAATGACATTCTAATTATATTGCATTTCTAGTTAATTAGATGTTTGTGCTGGAAAAAGTTTGAAAGTTGCGTATGTTGGTAAGGTTCATTACAAATAATGCATGTATAGGTGGTGTAATTTATTGTAACGATGTTCATTTTTGGAAGGAATCTTATTTGTTAATATTCATTTAATGTGGCTACACATTTGTATTTTCTTGTGCTAAAAATATGTTTGTGTATGTAAATGTGTGTGTGTGAATACACACACACATACATATATGTATTTTTTTTTTAAAGAGATGGAGGGAAAGTGATACTGAAAGAAAAAGTACCTAACAAGAGAGATGTGTAGTTATGGACATAGTGGAAGCTGGAAAAAAAAGTACATTTAAAAAGAAAGTTAGTGGAAATATATCGGTTATGGTCAGGGAAATTCATTTTCATATTTTTGTGGGAATCATTTTTTCGAACTTTGAGATTGAACACATTTAATTTAGAATGCAAAGTTAAGTCCACATAAATTGCAAGAAGTAAAATTACTAATGAAATTGTGACAGTTTCATATGGCAGATTGCTACTCCCAAAATTTTATTGATCATGATTTGAGCTGTACTTTAGTTTTACATTATTTCAGACACTTAGCATTGCCTAGCTTTGGTTGGAAACTACAGTAATGTCGCTTCTTTGCCAGGCATTCCACAGCTGTGGATAGTTCACTACTAGGGTGGTCCTCCCAGTCTCCAAGGCCATGCTCAAGCCTCTCAGCTGCCCTCGATCCGTCCATAGAAGTCAACCTTCTTTACTTCACTGCCCATACTAAAGGCAATTTGAAAGTGTGTCATTTAAATGTACAATTACTTGTGCGTAATATAGAATATGTAAGGACTATAATTGTGACAAACAATACAACACACGTCTTCGCAGTTATAGAAACATGGCTACGCCCAGCACTTCCTTCTGCACTAGTGAAAATTAAAGATTATACATTAATTAGAGAAGACAGAGAAAGGGGATGTTATGGAGGTGGTGTTGGCATGTATGTTCATTAATAGCCTTAATAGCAAGCTAATTGGCAAAATTATATCAAAACTAGCTGTCAACTGAGCAGTTATGGATGGAAGTATACGACCCTGGGAATAAAGACCCTCTCAAAGAAACAACCTTTATTCCAGGAATCGTGGAAAATTGAAAAAAATTTGCTTAAAGAAAATAGCAGAAAAAGGTGTTGCATTTATTATGGCCACAAATGGTTGCAGTTATTTCTGAAAAACTGTACTGGCGCACATGGCGTGGTTGTTATAAAAATATACGTTGCAGTCCCTTCCTCCCGCACGATGCGATGGCAACGCTCTGGCTGGTTGGATACGGAAAACAGAAGACTGCTTCAACTAGCCAGACTGGTCGATAAAATAAAACAGTACAGACAACCCACATATCTTTTTAATAAGTCATCGGAGCTTACACCAAACCACATGGATCTCACTCGTCATAAAACCAAACTAAAAGTACTAATTCACAGAAGTTTTTTTATCAAAAAGTAGTTTGTTTACATAGCAAGCAAACTGTGGATTGACTGGTGGCCAGGAATAAAACACTATTGAAAGAAACCTAAGTCCAATGAAGAACATTAAAAATTTAGAAACAAGTAGCATATTTTGAAAATTCTAAAATAAAAGTGATTCTTGGAAAAGTGTTTATTTAAAAAGGCAGTGAATTTTTATCCTACAGTGATGATGTTACTATGAGATGTCAGTGTTGCACACATTTGTTATTATTTTCTTGGATAAATTTTATTAGTGAAATTATATTAAAATATTTTTAACTATGTAAAATTTTATATCTTACATTTAAGGAACACTGTCATTAGGTGAAGTACGAATAAGGTTGTTACGCTTGTCTTTAGATTAGTTAAAAGAGTTTATATTAGCCATTAAACATTATTTTAGATTTAGACGTACGTAACCATTAGTTATATTAGTTGTTATCAACTTTTTTTCCCCTCCAATGATGATGGTGTCATTAAACATGCATTAGTTGTAAACTGGCCCACAGCTGAACAGTACGTGGGTAAACAAATAAATAAATTGTCGCAGGCTGGACTCGTACATGTCGTACTCACCAAGCATACGAGAAACATACAAGATGAACCCTTGGAAAATGAGCAACTCCGTGGCCCACAACAGCAAACAAAGTCCTCTTCTTCGTGTTACATCGTAGCCTTACTCACCTGTTGATATTTTTCTTGTGATAATTTAGGTTATAAAATTCAAATTGTTCGTATAGATATGGTTAATTTGGGTTTATGTAACGAGGCTACCGTTTTAACCAAAAACTATGTAAAATATGACAACCAAATTGCCTCATATTCTTGAGTTATCCTCGAAATTCATTTCCAACAAAGTTTCACCAATCTGTCTTGGCATTACATTACATTACATTACATGAAATCAGTTGCTTTGGGCACTCAGGAACTTCATTTACAGAACGGACCGAAAAAACCTCTTGAAGAAAACTGAAGAAAATAAATTTAGCACCGATGATGTCCACATGAAGATTATAAAGTTCCCACATCTTAATAAGCAAAAGAAGAATACTGGGTGGTGAACACCATACCCAGTCGCCCAAATGGCCAAATACACATGCGGAAGAAAAAAATTTAGTAGAGTTCAAACAAGTCCGAAATAGGTTTCAAATAAAAAAAACTACTGCAGGCGTTACCTGTGCATGTTAAATTGCCACTCCAGTAAATACCTCTCTATATTTCTGGGCTGTTACTGCCCTACAATTACTTCTCCATAATTTTTAGCCTACATGGACTGGACGGACCGCAGTTACATCCTAGCAGGATCAGGCCATCTCGAGTACCGGGGAACAACTCTTACAAAACCAAGTGCATCGCAGCTAGCGTCCCTCTCGCCTGACCTTCACTGCTGCACTCCTATTGGCTACCCAATACATCCACCACCCTCTAGAGACTAATTGAAACACACACCTTTTCATTATTGGGCATTCTGCAACCTAGTTGTGTAATACTTACGAACAAGGAAAACTCTGCTTGTTGCTACCCGGCCAACTGGCCATAACTGGATAAATATAAATCCTTGCGCATGCCTGCTAATAAAAAAAAATTTGCTTCTCCCTTGAATTCCCAAAGCAACACAACACACATATGCATAAAAAGCTAAATAATTAATTAAATTTGTTCCAGAGTTGAATAATTACTACAGATATCGTTAAATTTAACATCAGTGTGTATATATGAAAATAAAAAATATAATAGGAAATAGAAATACAAAAAAAATATACACAAATACATTAATCTCATATCCCCAAAAAACATGGAAAACCTACAATGTTACAAAATTTTACAGGAACATAATGGCCTGTGTATTGATAGCTACAGCATCACTGTATTCACTATCATCTTATCCGTCGCACATCTACTTCAGGGGCACAACAACCCAAATTCTAGGGGGCGGGGCAAAAATAATACATACTGTAATTGCTGTTATAATTTTCATATTTGAGGAGGTACAATGGTCAGTATCTTCGATAATAGAGTTCTACTTTCATGAAATTACTTAAAATTATATTACTAAAATAAAGAATATGACTGTAAACAAGTAGATGTTTGTTTGCCACTGTTTCAAAGATTTAGAACCATAGGGGGAAGAGGGGAAAGCAATACATATACGGTACTCTTGCCTCTCCTGTTGTGCTCCAGCGCACCCTATATTTACACGTAGAATTATAGAGAAATATCTTTTCGGAATTACTTACACATTAAATTTTTGTTGCTGCGCGGGACTGTGAGGATGAGCTGTATTCACATTTTTATTTTCGTTTTCCGCTACTGAGTTGGAGAGGTGAAGAAGCATGAGAGGGATTGATGACATGGGCCAAGAGAAGAGGAAGGATGATGTGACTGACAATAAAGTTAAAGAGCTTTTAGAAAAGGGAGAGGATGAACCAAGGGGGAGGAAGGAAGAGTTAGTTGTCAGTGAGAGAGTAGGAAAGAGATAAACACATTTGGATTGTTAGAGAGTGAAGGTGGAAGGGGCAAAGGAGAGCCATTGAGTTTTGTCTTGGCGTGCAGTCGAACATGAGGGAAAGAGGGGGGAAAAAAAAGTATTTTTGTCTGACTCGTAAAGTGAGTCAGGTGGCAAGCAGCCTGTTATGTATGGATAATACTAGAGTAGTGTATAAGTTAGGATGTCTAAGTATAGTGTAATTGTGTGTTGTTAGGTTGGTAGCTATGCTAATGTGAGGCTTCTGTATATGTGTGGTTGTGTTGGATGTTTCAAGGCCAGTTGGAGACTGGGCGCCAACCGTGAGGATTTTGGTATCGTTATCAGAACGTAATACAGCCATAAGGTGTTTAGTGATTTTTGCGGTTTACTGATTAAAATGTTCTGAAATTTCTGTTGCTGCTCTGTGTGTTGCTTAAAATGGGAAAATAAAGTAGCTGTACAGTAGAGTTTAAATTAAAGGATATAGAATTCACAGAAGAAAACAGCAGTGTGGCATGCAGGCAATTTTTCCATAAGTGAAGGCCATGTCTTGTACTGGCGTAAACAAAAGGGCATACACAATGCAGAACAAAATTGCAGAGCTGTTTGTGGACAAAAGTACTGGAAATCTCCATAAATTGGGAAGAGTTGCTGCTGGTCTGTGTACCAGAATTACAAAACAATGGAAGTGCAATTTCTTCAGAAATGCTACAGTTCCATGCACATGAAATTCTTAATAGGCAAGGTGTACGCCCAGAGCACTTTAAAGCAAGTCGTGGCTGGATAAAGGGATTTATGCAACGAAAATGGACACACTGTGTGCAGGACATTTATATGTAAAAAATTACTGGAAGAGCATATTGATAAATTGTTGAACTTCAATGTTTTATCATTATCCAGAGGCAAAGAATATGTACATACTGTCACAAATTGAAAATGCAGCTCAAACACCCACTTTTAACCATGCCACAGAAGTTCACCAATAGAGGAAAATGGTTCAGCAAGTGCACTTGTTAGGATTTCTAATGCAGAAGATGTGTGATCCACTGAAATGCTTGCAGTTTCTGCTGAAAGAAGTTTCCTTCACTTCGGAGTTTTATGAGAAAGACAGTTATGAAAATTTTGAAACTCTTAAATCAATGCTAGTGCTAGACAGCTTCAAGGGCCATTTAATGGCAGGAGAGAAACAACAGGTATTCATATTGCTAAATGCATCACTGTGCATTTTGAACAATATGGTGCTATAGTGAAGGTTATACTCCAGATGTTAACAGAAATAACCAAGAATTAGTGTATAAATTACCCACTTGCAAAATTGTATAAACCAAATCACCTAAAAGTTATTAGTTAGACCTATGGTATGTCTTCTGTAAGAATTCTATTTTCTGACAGTTCTGAAGATTAATGTACGTACAAACTTCTACAAGAAAACAATTTTAAACTTGATAAACAGGACACTTTGAGAACCAGCCGAGTTTATTTGTGCAATAAGCATTTACAGCAGAGAAAAAACATTATTTATTCTTTGGCAACAGCTGTAAAAAGAAATACCAACATGTCAAAAGGGGAGTTCTTATATGAAAAAAACTATAAGGGCTATCAAGCGTATCCTTTGCAGACAAAAATAATTTATTTTTGGATAAAATCTTGGATATCTCAACTAAGCGTATGAATCGACATCGTCTTCTACATTTTTAATGTATTCTGGTATTTTGTGAGACATACTTGCTAGTATACCGTTACACAATAATTTTTTTTTTTCTGTATGCTCTCTATTTTTACATTCCATTTCTTCAGATTGTCTGCATTTGACCAACCAAATACCAGAGCTGAAATTTGGTTGCATTTTACTGTTGCCACTTTAGTAGTTAACTTCTCCATTTCTAGCATCACTTTGTCCACATTCGAGTTTCTATCCATCACGTCAACTCTTTCCTTCTTTATACAAGGCATAATTAGTTCAATTCTTGAAGGGGAGAGGGGGTCGAAGGGAGTAGGAAAAATACTGACCAGTCAACTGCAAACATGTGCATGTGTGTGAGAGAAAGAGAAGAGAAAAGTGTGTCTGGATAAATTATGCTACAATACTGTAAATGGTTTAATTTATTCTGATTGATGACTAATAGTTGGCTTGTTTCAGGGCACAGTGATTATTATAGCCAATCACGGAGATCGAATCGACATCCCATCGGGCGCAAACCTGGAAAATAAGATTGTGTCTGGCAACATGAGAATCCTCGACCACTAGTACATTTGCTGCAGCCAAAATTTTGTGTGGCATTAATATTGTACTGCAGTTTTTATGCAACTTAAAGTGTTAATTTTTCTAATGGCACATAGTCATTTTGATTATGATAAGTGCATATAATGTGTCCTGTTGAATACAAATGGTTTGGATACCAACACAAAAAATTGTAGATTTGTATTACGTTATGATACTGTGTGTTGTTCCAAGTGTAAATGATTGTACATATTACAGAAAACTTTTTAGTGTAGTATGTACCATATTGGTACATGCATTAAGGAACAGAAAATATAGTCATAGAAGTTTTACTGTGAATGCCTTGTGTCCAAAGAAAACTAACAAAAAACATGGGAATTGTAGTATTAAGTGTGCCATTGCTAAGTCTACAACTGTTTTGATCTGTGTTATAAAATGGTAAAAACAGGTAAAGAATACTATATTGTATGTGTACTTTACTTACAGTTTGTATTTCCTTACTATATTGACAGTGAAGTTAGCATTGATTCCTCGTATTATTGTGTCAAAATCTGGTTAGGTCAATATTAAAAGGTTTTAAACTCTCATTTTATATTCAAAGAGGTTATTTTATTTACCATTAGTAAATGTAATATGTTGTCTAATGGAAACTATGGATAATTTAATCACATTTTTAAAAATTTTAAGTCGTCAAATGTAAGTGATGCAACACTCAAGTTAATTGGCTGAGTGGCTTGCATATACGTAGATAGGAAAGTTGTCCGATAATGGTAACCAAATTTGTTGTCATTATTAAGCATTATATGTTGGCATGTTCATATTTTAATGAAGTCATTGTGTCACTTTGTTGATGCGTTGACATTATTTACTATTTGTGTTACACAAAAATTATTTTTAAAAAAATTTGAACTGTACTTTAAGATTTTCACAATGGTTTATTTAGAATTTTATTCAATTTAACATAAGTAACATTTCAGTTCATTTTTGTGCAGTTAGGTCTTAAGTAATATTGGTGTGCATTTTGATATGGTGAAGCATATAATGCAGAAATCTAAATTTTTTAATGTAAAATAAATACATATCTTTGAGAAGATAAAATTTAAATTACATTTTACCCACTTCAGAACAAACCACAGAACCCCGATATTACAGACCTGAGAATGACCTCGCAAAATCGTTGACCTTGTTAAAAATTGTTTGAGCAATTATAACTCTCAAATTCCCAAAAACTGCATCAGGATCAGAATAGCATTTTTTTATGTTAAATTACCTCCAATCATCTGTAATCATAAAAACAGTATGTTTTGAAAATGAAATCTTAACATTTTTAAGCATATGAGGACGTATTTGCACAAGCCGCCACAAACAATTTTTGGTTAAAAAAACCTGGAAAGTACTTTCAGTATTGGCCACAATGAATTCTTGCATTCCCATACATGTTACTAGGCTTTTTCGTGCTAGTGCATAGGTCAATCAATGTGATAAAAGCAAACTACACTAATGTCAAACTAATTGGTGGGCTATTGCATAGGAGCTACTCCACCTCCTCTCAGCAGTTGCAATGTGGCAACTCTGGCATACTGGCCGCTGAATATGGCAACGAGGCAGTGCTTCGGCAGTCAGGGAAGAGTACGAATGCAAAAGGACTTATGTTTTGTTTGATTAGTTGTCACTTCTCCCACCCTTGTATGGTTACTTTATAAGTGTCGCCCAACTTGTTCTACCATTTTCAATCATGTTCCCATTTTCAATCTAATTCTGATAATGTTGGAGTGAGAGTTTTCGTTGTGCTGTTGTGCAAGAAAGTACAAGTATTACTAACGTGCATATTTAACAGCAGGGAATGGTAATTTATTGTGCATAAGATTATACTATTTACCAGACTTAAATCAATACAATATATCATGTCTTGTAGTCTCACAAATTGTGCATGCTCCCACACCCACAAACACATTCTCTCACACACACACACTCAAAGCCGAAGCTGGATTCCTGCTCCCCCCCCCCCCCCCCCCCCC
>PNEQ01020830.1:0-11250 GCA_003012365.1 Medauroidea extradentata
TACCTTCCTCCTCATCCTCTCCTCCTCTCATTCACTCTGCTTCTCCCTGGCCACTGAAATACTCCAGACTCGTAGCACATACGCACGTGTCTTACCGTAACTGTATCTAGCTCACAGTGCGGGAGGAAAGCACAAAATCACGTGATCGTCATATCACACAGCATCAGGCTGTCGCACGATGTGCCATTCCTGCCTTCCATTATTTTCCTCTCTCTTTGCGCGCATTACACATACACATATATTCGAACTCGAGCGCCGTGCACAAGCAGACAGCACGGAAGCCTCAAGGTCAGCGCGACACGGGCAGGCGCGGTAACTGAAACAAAGCCAGGGCTGTACAACGCCACACGGCGCAGCTTTATTCTTAGATTTCGTACACTTTACTGACTTCTCTATCAAAATGACTTCGAATTACTAGGACTTGATCCCTGTTTGGGCCAGAAAAAAGCTTCGAATTACAAATTAACCGAATTTTGAATTAACCAAACTTCGTAGCATGTAAAATCCTATCCTCACGTTCGGGACTGAGCGATGTCTTCGATTTATATAGCATTTCAAATTATCAGAGTTCGAATTAACGAGGTTTTACTGTAATTAAGGAAGGTTGTAATAATGTAGTTGTTTAATAACATTGCATTCCCTCAAGTGTTCCCTACTTAACTCTTAATTTTCATTCATTTCTCTGACAGATTAATCATAAGCTGTTTTCTCCCTTATTTTAAATGACACTGAGGTCTTTCTGTCTGACTTCAAAAACAGACATGTGGTGAAACACATTATTTTGCATCACAGAGATTGTGAATTGAATGTATACCTCTGTGACAAGTTGTGGAAGTTACAGTAATATCAGAACCTCATCTTTCTGTTCCCCTTTGTTAGCTCGCCAAACTATTCACCACCAAGCTTAGTTTCCCTTTATTTGTTTGTCCCTATTTCGCCTAATTGTACTTGAAAATAATGTTCATAATTTAACTTTTTGAGTATGACCATTTGTTTTTAATGCACTATTGGCCCTTTTGTTTTGTATATCTTTTTTATAAATATTCAATATAAAATAATTTGGATGTCACACTAGGATAAAGAGTTATGATAAAAATGTTGGACTGCAAATTGGTATAAGAAGTTAGGATGGAGAAGCCAGCAGCAATGAGGGTGTTGGAATGTCTGCAGGTATGGACACCCGGTGGCAGATGCCACTGATGACACGCTGCATGCTGTGGGCAATATCTATTCTGCATCCCGCAACGTCCGTGTTTTCACGCCCAAGGGGCTGGTCAAAACGACAGCCAAGTCTGCAGGCAAGGCTGTGGTAGAAGACTACCGTATGTCGCGGAGGGACAAGCAGGATGGTACCGGACCGTCTTCCAAACCACACTGATGTGATTGTGCTTCTTCTATGATCAAAGTTATATAACAAGAGAAACTCTTCTTGAATACTCACTTGACAGCAGATTGGTTGTGATACTCTCTGTGTATTTGGCTGTGTCATTTTACTATTTGTACAAAGGAAAAAAATAGCTCTTTGTTTTGTAAGCTGTTATTGTTGTTTTGGTGTGTGTTAATTGGAATAAAAGGGCAGCTGTAAGTAATCTAGTTTTCTTCTCTTCATTTTTGGTCAAATTTTATGTTGAAGTACTGTGTTTACTCTCATAATGGCCGCCATTACATAATGCTCGCACCCTTACTTTGGAAGAAGAATTTAGAAAACCTGCATAATGGCTGCACAAGTGACGTGCATGAATGGATTTACTAGATACCCTAGTCTTTGCTTCATGTTAATGGCGCACTCCAGGTAATTTTTTTTAGTAATAGAAAGGGTCACTATATGGACGAGTAAATCTTAAAGGAAAAAGATTTTTTGAAAACACCTCATGTTTTCGGCTAAAAATTAGGTTAAAAAAATGCAGCGACTGTGCGAGTAAATAAGTTATCTGTATTAACATACTCTTCATTGTACTTCTACTTGTAGGTAGGTTCCTAGAACATGACTACGTAAAATCATATACAGTAATCCCTCTGTATTCACGAACTCAGTACTCTATTCGCGTGGAAATTATTGTAATCATTTATTCAATATTCACAAGTAAAATTAACTTATTCGTGAATAGAACCTTACAGTTTCCCCCCTTTCTTAATGTGAATACAAACACACCAAACACACAGCATACCGTTCGCTGTTGCACACAGTCATATCATATAGCTTATCACCGCTGCTACCTACTCTCACATATCATATTGATATACAATACATCAACTTCGCTGCAACACACACAATGGTAGGAAATGATAGGAAAGCTGATGTGATAAGTAAAAGATATTGTGCACTTGGCTAAGGAAATTTGATTTGTTATATGTTGTGTTTTAGGGTGTTATATTTTAGTGTTAGCATGTGTTAGAGTTACAATATGCAAGTTAGTACTCCTGCTTGTGGTGTTTTCAGATGAGTACTCAGTATAGATAGTTGTTGTGGATGGACAGTAATGAAACAGTCGACGGACAGCGATGTTGTAACTATTGTTTGTTATGATTGAAGTTAATAAAGTAACACTGGCGACGAGGATGGGATAGCTGAAGATAGTAGGTGTACATCAAGCATCATGGCTACTTTGGGGAATATTGAAGAATTCTATATTGCGAACCCGCACACTTGGGACGCCTATGCAGAATGTTTGGAGTTTTATTTTAAAGCTAACGAAGTGACAAGTAACGAGAAGAAACGTACTGTTCTTTTAAGTGTGTGTGGGCCAAAAACGTACAGGGTTGTGAGGTCGTTAATTTCGCCAGATACTCCCGCCACTAAAACTTATGTAGAGATTGTGGCACTATTAAAAAACCATTTCGCGCCAAAACCATCGAAAATATACCAAAGGTTTAAATTTCACCGTCACAATCAACAGGATCAGGAAAGTGTCGCCGAGTATATTGCTAAACTGCGACGACTTGCCAAACATTGTAATTTTGGAAATAACCTGGACCTCACGCTACGGGACCGTTTTGTGTGTGGTATGAAGGATGAAATGGTGCAGCGCAGACTGTTATATGAAACTATTTTGACCTTCACCCAGGCCCAGGAAAAGGCACTTGCAGCTGAGACTGCATTTCAAAACACTCGGAAAATCAGAGGGGCGGCGGCACCAGTTGTGAACACTATGTAGCGCCAGGCACGTCACGCGGGAAGGAATACGCCCCTATGGAAATAGACCAGTCCCCCTAGTGCTCAGGTTGTGGGGGCTCACATTTCCGGGCTGTGTGCAGGTATAAAAATGTGGAATGCTACTACTGTAAGAAGAAGGGTCATCTCTAAAAAATTTGTAGAATTAAGGCGGCTGATAAAACCAAGGGCAGTGTAAATAAAGTTGAGCAATTGCAAGGGGCAGAAGTGAGCACCTCTCCTGGCTCCACAAAAGGACAGGTGTATCAAGACCAGTTGTATGTATCATCTTTGGAATGTTGCTGTGCAAGGGGAGGCTGAGTTTCGTACAACAGTTTTCATTGAGAGCCATCCAGTTGAAATGGAGCTGGAGACAGGAGCAGGGGTATCCATTGTTGATGAATTAACCTTCCACCAAATTTACCCACAAAAATCACCTGTACTAACCAAGAACACATTGATATTGCAGGATTACAGTCAAAATGCCATTGAGACACTGGGTTCTTGTGAAGTTGCTGTAAAGTATGGATCGCGAGAGAGCAAACTTCCACTAATTGTGTCAAAGGGGTGCCATCAATCACTTTTGGGTATGAACTGGATGAAGTCACTGGGAATCGAAGTCAAAGGTGTTCTCAAGGTATGTCAGTCAGTCTCCGACCTGGTCAGTGAATATCCTGATATTTTCAGTGCAGAGTTTGGCGAGTATAAGGGACCACCTATCAGTTTCCTGTTAGATGCAGAGGTTAGGCCACTGCGACTGAAGCCACGTGCTGTTCCATTTGCACTACTTCCTAAAATTAAAAAAGAAATTGACACGTTAGTAGCGCAAGGAGTGTACACACCAGTTTTACATTCTGAGTGGGGTACCCCCATTGTGCCAATTTTAAAACAGAATGGGGAAGTCAGAATTTGTGGGGCTTATAAAAGTACCCTCAATAAGGCACTGAAGAAGGATCTTGACCCCATTCCACCCATTAACCAACTGCTGACCAAATTGCATGGGGGCATTGTATTTGCCAAGATCAATTTGGCTCAGGCATTTCAGCAGCTGCGAGTAGACGAGGAAGCAGCAATATCACAAACAATAGTCACGCACAAGGGAGCCTTCAAGGTAAATCGCCTGCAATTTGTAGTCAGTGTAGCACCTGGTAAGTTCCAGCGGTTGATGGATGATTTGCTGGCTGGTATAGACAGTGTCTTACTCTATTTCAATGATGTTCTGGTGAAGGGGATGTCCATGGAGGACTTGTGTAACAAGGTACGGCTGGTTCTCCAACGGTTTCGAGAGGCAGGGATCCATGTAAAGGCAGGAAAATGTGTGCAGGGAGCATCAGAAGTTCCCTTCCTTGGATATGTTGTGGATCGTAAGGGAATTAGGCCAACGCCCGACAAGGTTAGGGCTATTCAAGAAGCGCCAGTACCCTCCAGCAAGGAAGAGCTTCAGGCTTATTTGGGCCTACTGAATTTCTACCATTCCTTTCTACAAAATAAGGCTGAAGTAGCAGGACCTCTGCATCAGCTGTTACAGAAGGCATAACAGTGGAAATGGACGCAGGTCCATGATGAGGCTTTTGCAGCTACCAAGGTTCTTTTGTCATCAGTGTCCTTACTGGCACATTATGATCCAAATCGACCACTTTTTTTAACCTGTGATGCTTCACAGTATTGTGTTGGAGCTGTCCTCAGCCAACCAAATGACAATGGGGAAGAAGTACCAGTCTGTTTCTACTCTCGCACTATGACTGCTACCGAGCGTAATTATGCCCAAATTTATAGGGAAGCTCTCAGCATAATTGCGGCAGTGAAGAAATTCCACAATTATGTGTATGGGAGACACTTTAGAGATCCGTACTGACCATAAGCCCCTTCTAGGACTATTCACTATAGACAAGATCACACCAAATTTAATTTCACCAAGAATGCTTCGGTGGAGCATTTTGCTTAGTGGCTACGATTTTGCATTGACTTACAAACCAGGATGCTGATGGACTAAGTCGTCTTCCCAGAGTAACCCTGGAAATTCCTGTGACAGCACCAATGGAAATACTTCTTCTGGAAGCTCTAGACACACCCCCCATGACAGCACATGAGATTGCTGACCTTACCAAGAAGGACCCCATTTTGTCCAGGGTCTACAATTGGGCCATGAAGGGATGGCCAAATGTGAAGTTGGAAGTGGAATTTGAGTCCTTTATTAAATGGCAACATGAACTGACCACACATCGGGGATGTTTGTTGTGGGGAAATCGTGTAGTGATTCCAGGCAATGCACGCAAGCATATCCTCCGAACACTGCATGCCTGCCATCAAGGAATTGTCCGTACGAAAGCACTGGCTCGAAGCTATGTATGGTGGCCTGGACTGGACAAAGAGGTAAAAGAAATGGGACAGCAATGTGCCAATCATCACGTCATAGTCAACCTAAAGCTCCAAACCACCCTTGGGAATAGGCCAGGAAGCCATGGTCCAGGCGGCATGTTGATTTTGCTGGACCTGTAGGAGGGCAAGTGTTCCTAGTCGTAGTAGACTCGTACTCTAAATGGCTGGAGGTACTACCTGTAGCATCCACAGATACTACCAAGAGTGTCATAACAGCATTGCGTACACTGTTTGCAACCCATGGCATCCCTGATGTCATCGTAAATGACAAAGGAACAGCATTCGCTTCTGCTGCATTCATCAACTTTGCAAGTAACAACGGTATCAGATTGGTCAGGGTTGCCCCATACCATCCCTCATCGAACAGCCAGGCAGAACGGATGGTCCAGTCTATGATGGAGACACTAAAGCGAATGCATGGGGGTGACTTACTGCAACGTTTGGCTAGGACGTTGCTAACGCATCATTTGACGCCATGTGCTGCAACTGGAACATGCCCAGCTGAACTACTCATTGGGCGACGCCTACGAACGTGCTTAGACAAGGTGCACCCTGACTTTGTTGAGGAAATGAAAGCCAAGCAAGAGGAGAAAGTGAAACCAATTCCTCCACGGAAGTTTGCTCCTGGAGACCTAGATTTCGCACTGAATATGGGGCGTGGACTAAAATGGATCCCTGCTGTTGTTGTGGAAATGACAGGTCCCCTCTCTTACATTGTGTTAAGACGAAGGGATCCACACGAAGGCGCACATTGACCAGTTACGCCCCCGGTATGGTATTCCTGGTGCAGATGTTAGCGAGATGATCCCTCAAGCAAGTAGCGAGGGTGCAGGCTCTGCGGCCGCTGAAGTCAAACAGTCTGTAGAAGTGCACAATGGGGCAGTGCAGGCAGAAGTTTCGTGGATACGACCACCGTCGCCTGATGAAGAGGAATTCATAGGTTTTGTGTCCACAATGTCGCAGCAGACAAGCCCACGACATAGACATAACCATAGGGATGAGCAGATGGTCGTAGCAGACACTCCAGGTAACACCAGATCTAGAAATGCAACGGTCCAACCTAGGTGGACGAAAGACTTTGTCATGTAAGAGGGGAGGGGTGTTGTGTTTTAGGGTGTTTTATTTTAGTGTTAGCATGTTAGGGTTATAATGTGCAAGTTGGTACTCCTGCTTGTGGTGTTTTCAGATGAGTACTCAGTATAGATAGTTGTTGTGGATGGACAGTAATGAAATGGTCGACGGACAGCGATGTTGTAACTATTGTGTTATGATTATATTATGTCAGAGTATGAAGTTAATAAAGTAACATTATAGGTGATCAATTTGGTATAAATGTGTATGTGTGTTTAAATTTCGTAACACACTATTGTTGTTAGTTATAACTCCTACAGTTGCACTAAATCATCTGAAAATGAGAAGTGGGTCGTGACTCTCCAAAGGTAAATATGCTTGCTGTTTTGTTTGTTTATGGTATTAAATATCTGTTTAGTATTATCCTTTTAATATGTGCGTACTTTATTGTTCAGATTTTCAAAGGACGAAAATGACATCAGATTTGGATTAGAAAACTTCGGCGAGAATTTTGACATGTCCTGTTGTGTGCTCTGTTACTTTCGAGATGAAGAAATTGACTATACGTCTGTGAATTGTATTAGGATAAGAGTAAATAAAGTGCCTTAAGTGTGACCGCACCCTGCAAGGTGCTTAGATATATTTTACGCTCGGCCCCATAATATTAGTAACATGTAAGAGTTAGGCCTACCTTATTTTCATCCAAGGGGTCATTTAAATCCAGTATTGTGAGCCGTGTTGACGTATAACGTAAAATTAAAGGTTTAGAGATGTTTATATCTACCTATTTTATATGTATATTTTCACGCCCGCCACAACCAATGTAAACAAACAGATGGACACAATGCAAATAATGCCAGGCGGCGAATTATGAATTTTTAAGAGAGAAAGTGTGTATATAATTATTGTAAACATAATATTATTAATTCTGTGTATTTATTTAGTGCTTTGTTTGTTTCTTTTTAGCAACACGGACGTTTTCACGGCCCCGCGGGAAAGTTTTAAATAGAGTCGCGTATTTTTTGCCGGGTGTGGGAGATTTGTGGGTGTTGGAGTGGTGCACTTGCTAGCCAGCAGACGGCCTCCTCTCCAGCAGCGGCCATTTTCACCACCCACTAACGGTACTTTAAGCCTCCCTCAGGGGTATATAAGGCGGGCGCTCGCCTAGCCAAATCATCAGTAGGGCTTGGGCCTCCTCCCCGAGCAAGCCTAGGCACCACCCCCAACCTCAAAAGGGTTGCTTCCTGAGAAGGAGCCTAAACCCAATGTCTTCTTAACCCTAGGGTTGCTTCTTGAGAAGGAAGCAGAAACCCGCCTACCCATCCTATATACAGGTTACTTCCTGAGAAGGGAGCCTAAACCTGGTCCTACCCACTCTTGTGCCGAAAGCGCAGTTCGTAAGGAGACGCGCCCTAGCAGTGCTGGCAGTATTAGGGAACGCACCCGACCGCGAGTCTTAACTAGTAGCCACGAGGCGCATATCTGTGACCGCCGGATGCGGAAGTAGAGCCAAGTCTGTGAGAAGTTCCGGGGTTCCGTGCATAAACGACCACGCGGTCGAGAATAGTGAATATTGTAAACAAGTAGTGTATAAAGAACTGTGTATGCAAAAATCGAATGTATTAACCAGTGTATAGGTCAGTGATTGTAAAAGTGTACCAAGGGATAACAATATACAGTTCAAATGTATTTCTATAGTTTCATTTCTAAAGTACTAATGTCTGATTCAGAGTGTCTAATAATTAATATTTCGCCTGAAGAATAAGCAGTGATAGAAGGTCGTAAGGCAGAAGCTGCAGCTAAGCGCCGACAGGCCATTACAAGTAACAGTGAGATACCTGTGGGAGTAATTCCCCCACCTCAGAAAATATCTGAAAAACCCACAACACTTTCAGAACTTTGTCGCCGCTATAAAGACACAGAGAACAAGCCGCCTAGACATAAATGAGATAATTTTAGTAGTTCCTTAGGGACCTACACTGCCTTCAGTTGACCAGTCCGATCAAAACTCCCGAAAAACCAGCACCATTGCCACACCCCCGCATCCAGCAATTTAAAAGGGAAGTCGCCGTCAAGCCGAAGCCTGTGTCGAACCGAAAATGCAGCCTCCTGAGGGAACTCTTCTAGAAATGGTGAGTGGTTGAGGGAACTCTTCTAGAAATGGTGAGTGGTTAATACGCCTGCCCCCCTTCATGAAAAGTGAAAAATTTCCCGCTCTGCTGTAAGAGACTGTGTTGTGTCGATTGCCCAGGAACCACTCTCCTTGGGACATTTAGCAGCCTCTCCACCTCTTCAGGGAACTCTCATGCTCAACCTTATTTCAATCCTGAAGAAAACATAAATTCGACCTCTTTGCCAGCAGAGTGGCGACAAGTCTTTTCAGCATTTCTTCTCACTTTTACGAGGTAAGTGTAGCTGAAAACAAACATAACCTGATATACTGCAATGTGTTTACTTGCTGTCAAGTTGATTATGCTTTAATCTAGGGGCACAGCCATAATCATATTACTGTTAATTACTATATTGTTATTTTCCCTGTAGAGCCAGTATTTGAACGTGAGTTAAGTCCTCTGGATATAGGCTAGGGATTCTTTAAATGTACTACGATTTACACAGACCACTACATTACTACATTCAGTAGGTCCGATAAATTACATATGAACTTTTACAATTGCTTGCAATAATGTCGAATATTAAAACAAATAATCACAAAAATAAAGTAGGTTGTATAGCGTACAATTTGCTTGTTAAATGCTAGACATGTATCACCATGTTTTAGCCAATGGTGTTAGTAAAAATTGTGATTAAATGCTAGAAATTCTATACTACTTCAGTAGCAAATTTTTAGAGATTTATTTACAATGACCAGTAGGTTTCATATTCCTTACATTGAAAAAAAAATTAGGTATGCACATATGTTGGAGAATGTGTTAGCTTATTTTGCACAGCTTACATAGAGAACTTAATTTTAGACCCTCTTTGATTGTTCCCCTATTAACTAAAGCAAGCATTAATGTATTTGGTTGGTGTTAGCGTGACCTTCAACGGCAATGGATTTTTTGTAAACATTGAAGTAAATAATTACAATTTTCTGTGATTACCCAGGGCTAATCAATGCAAAAGTGAAGTTCTAATTTTTATCAAGTAATAAAAGTGAGTAGAGAGGTATACAGATGGAATGGCCAAGAGATAGAGGAAGCCACACAATGTTAGTATCTAGGGGTTGTGATACAGGACTAAGGTGGACAAAGCAGGTGCACAGAGTGGTTAAGAAGGGAATAGGGTCTTTAGGACTGCTCGAGAGGGCGTTGTAAGGAGTAAGTGGTGAAGTGAAGGGAAAGACATTTTGCACTATGGTTTGTCCAGTATTGGAATATGCTGCCACGGAGTGAGATCTGTATGTGGAGTTGGAGGTGCAGAGTAGGGCAGCGAGGTGGGTGATGAATAAATGAAAAAGGTGGGGTAGGCTTGTAAGGAGGAAAGGAACTTTAGAACTAGCTTGATGATGAAGGAATTGGGATGTAAACCATTGAAGGAAAGAAAGAGAATTGAAAGACTGGTCATGTTGTATTAGGTGATGAAGGGGGAGGGGGGATGGTGTGAAGGAAACTTTTAAAGGAAACAAAACAGTAAGAAGATTCAGAGGGTGTTGATGACAACAAAATGCAGGTGAGAACGGTGAGGGAGTGGAATGCTCTGAGGGGAGGAGTTGGTGACTGTGAGGAGGGTTGGAAGGTTTAGGAAGGGACTGGAGGATTGGTGCTGTGGGGATGGGGAGGAGTCGGCTCACCACCAGGCATTAGCCCAATTGCGAACTGTTTTTTATTATATTATATAATTACCTACATAGTATGTTAGTAAACTGTCATTTGTACCATATTTATGATAATAATGCAATTACAAAAAAATGTAGATTGATGCAGTAGATGGATATAAGTAAGAAATAGGTCTAAAAATCTATTAAATTATCGTACAGTAATTTAGTGAAACAAGTATCGTGTAGGCCTTTATTATTGTGTGTTTTGATTGTTTAATTACTGTAATATTTATTTACAGTTTGCTCTACATTAATTATATAATTTTAATAGGTACATTTGTCTGTTTATCTCTGGTCAATTTATCATAAGAGTTACATGTTACATAATTATAATTGACTGTGAAGTAGATGTTGATCAGAATAATAACATTCAACCTGCAGTCAGACTGATGCCTAGTTGCCAGTCTCTCTAGCTTCGCCTCATGTTCCCAACCTCTGTAATGTCATCTTGAACTGTCCAGCATTCATCTCCATTACTATACCAGATTCTCCCATAAAATATTCCTCTCCCTCACCATTTTCACCAGCATGAAGTCTCCCTCCTCTCCGCTCTTCACCAAACCCTCTCGACCTCCACGCTGTTGTTAGATAGGAACTAAAAAGGTTTTTTTACATTGTTTCCAGGCACCAGTACTGTACCCAGCAGTGTTGAGTGTGTTATTTGCATAGTTATCCTGTTCTCATTGTTTTCAGAATTGACTGCATGCTGCCAGTTATGATTTTAGAATGTTTACTTGAACGGACTTTGTAATTTCCAAGATTTATTTTTTATAATTTCTTTTTTCCTGTTTCCAGCAGTTTCAGCCCTTGGGCCAAGAAGGTAAGGCAGTTG
>PNEQ01020831.1:0-11251 GCA_003012365.1 Medauroidea extradentata
GATGCGTGGAGGTGTGTGCGATGCGTGGAGGTGTATTTCTTGCTTTAGTCATAAACTTGTACAAAAATATACAAATTAAAAGATAAATATATGGGTTTGCTCCAATTCTGTTGCACCAGTGAAATTATTTGTATAGTGTATAAACCATAAAATCTTGTTTTGGTTGTCATCTTGTTCTATCAAAGACAGAATAGTTGCTTGTTATTCTCTAGGCAAGTTTTGTTTACATTCCCATACCTTTCAAAAGAGACTTGTGAAACAAAGTAACCTATGGCAAGGTTTACACTTGTCATTTTTAAAAATAAGAGATCTGTTTTTTGACATGAAATTTAAGTAAATGTTTGCTGAATATATTTTATGTAAACCTTCATTAAATTATTATATTCTTGCTTAAAGTAAATGTTGGATCGAAATATGAGAAACCTTTATTTGGCAACATTATTTTACTATAGCAGGAGGTCATGAAAATATAATGAAAATAACAATTTCGCCATTTATATGTCTAAGCCAATTACCCATATTTAGTCCTATGCAACAAAATAATTAGGTAAACCACACTTAAGAACTGTATTCCACCCAATGCTGAAAATCTCTGCAGCCTTTTAGACTACCGAGCAAGATTCCATTTTGCGTCGCAGTATTTGCTCAGAATATTTTGGCTTTCAGTTGTAATTTAGTGATAATCATGTTGGATCATTAAAAGTTATTTTAGCTTTTTGCTATTTCTAATGCCTTATGTTTTTTCATTAATTAGAATTTGATACTAAGTGTTTTTTTTTTTTTTTTTTTTTTCGTATTTTATATAAAAATGTTACGTGTTTCAGAAACACAATGGGTGATGACTGGGATGACTTTGGAGGGACGACTGCAGTTGCGCAGGTTTGTTACCATTTTTTTAGCCTACTTTCCAAAGGAAAAATTATTATGAGATCACCTTCCTGTTTGTTGGTGTGTCTGCGTGTGTCCCTAAATGTTTTTGAACCAGTGGACCAAATTTCATCAAAACTTGTGCACATACAGTACTTTGCAACCTGACTTGACTTATATTTCATTTACGCCATTTTCATATTTTATAATGGCAACCATTTTAACCTTTTTAGATAAAGCTAGATATCTACGGAACCATATTTTAGAATTTCTTTGAACTTAGTACACGGATACTACATACATACAGGCTTGACTTTTGTGTATTTCATTCATAGTGTGTTTATATTTTCAAAATAGTGGCAATTTTAATATTTTTAGCATAGTGTTACATATCTTAGCAAGTATTTTTTTAGAATTTCATTTAAGTTGGTACATATGTACCACATACAAAGCTGACATGACTTGTGTATTTTGTTTAGTGTGTGTTCATATTTTTTAAGTGGCTGCTATTTATTATGTATTTTTAGCACAGTGACATATTTTAAGTGTGTAAAAGTGCTCGTTTAAATCAACATATTAGCAATATCACTTTTAATGGGTCTGTGTATCACTACATGTCGCACTGATACACCATGCGCCTGATTTCAGCGTGTCGAGTAATTGTACCCCCAAAATTTTGGGGTGGGGTACAATATATAATTTGTACCCCTCTAGGTTTGTGGTGTTAAAAAGCAGTTTACATACAGTGTGTCCCATTTATTGTGGGACCATTAGAAAAGTGAATAATTGATGTTGCAAACTAATATACATCAGCGTGCGATAAATGCTTTGCGTGGGGTCGGAAAATGTAGCTCAATATTGTTTGTAACTCGTTCAACTAGTTTTAAAAAAATGGTATTCATAAGGTGACTGCCACACATTACGTGGCACTCGCAGCACCGAACCAACACATTGTTCATCCCAGAAGTGTGTGTCTGCTGGGATTTCAGCTATGCATTGCTGAATATTCACCTTAAGTTTAACATAACTGGTCTGGTTCTGTGTACTTTGCTTTTGAGAAATCCTCAAAGAAAAAAGTCTGGTGCACTCAAGTCAGGAGAATGCGGTGTCCAAGCGTGAGATCAGTTTGTTAAGGAAGTGTCTCCTGAGGAAAGTCGTGCATATGCGGACAGTGTGCCTTGTTGTGGCATCCTGTTGGAACCATTCACTGTCCAAAGCAACTTCCCTTTGCTGCAGTTCCGAAATAAAAAAAATCCTCTAACATTCACAGATAATGTTTGGATGTCAGAGATTGTTACAGTTCTCTCTTCGAAGAAGTAGGGCAAACAGTGCTTGGTGGAGATTGCACAACACAATTATCACTCCAGTGAATGCAAAGGTTTTTAATGCAATTGCCTTGGGTTTTCGTCTGACCATAACCTGTTTAGTTTACTTTGATAGTCATTAATTTGCAATGGAGTATGCCCAAGAAACTAAATCCAGTCATAACCTGCAGTTCTGTCTGTTCACATAGCCAGACAAATGGAAGTATGCTTCGTCACTCGTGTAAAGGTTGCCGATTGACTCATTTTCACACATGGTTAGAAAGGTATTCGCGAATTGCAATCTCTGGCCTGCATCTTGACCTTTCAGCTGTTGCACAATATGAATTTTGTATGGAAACAAAATTATTTTTGAGTATTCTCTGCACTGATGTGCGGCTCACACTGGTTTCACTTGACAACCGCCGTATGGACTGCTTCGGACTTCTCTATATCACTGCACTAATTGCAGCTGTTGTCTCTACTGTTTGCACTGTTGTACGCATGTGATGTCTGGACGTCGGACTTCCCTCGTCACGAAAGCAACATATAACAAAATCGAGCTCTTGCTAGGCGCAAAATGCACCCTAACTTGAAGTGTTCTCTGAGCGAGGATAGCGGAACCTGTCCTGAAATAGAGCTCTACAATTTTGGTTTGTTGTGAAACACTCCACTTCTCCATCACAATGAATTTCCAAACAGCAGGGTATCAATTGCAACAAAAGAAAATTTACGTTTATCATTGGTTGGGGTCAAAACAGACCATGTCAATGGTCCCATGATACATGGAACATCCTGTATGAGGTAAGGTCTTTTTTTGTGTTTTCGTTAATTTGTGACATTCGTCCTTTAGTGTCCAAATCAAAATAGAGCCTTCTGACTATGGTGTAAATTTACACCCACCACGCGGGAAAAAGAAGGCTGGAGGTTATAACTTACGTTCAGTCCATCTTCTGTATAAAGGGAGAACATTTTAAGACCTATGCGAGTTTAATAATTTCACATGCTTGCACAGTGTTTTAATACAGAATGGTGAAATCAATTCTAGGCTGCCTACTCCATATAATGTCAAAGTATTAACAATAATAAATACAGTAAATAAAATATTCATTCCCGTTACATAAAGGTTGTAAGACAATAAATCTTGATAGAATTGCAGCATGTAACCCCTGTTTAAATTATTTATCATTCGTCACACTTCCTTTTCGAATAGTCTCTTGGAAGTTTACAAAACTAAGTTCTTCCCCTTCCTTCTTGATAATTAAGTTATTTTATCCAGTAAATATCTTATAGAACTTTTCTTTAGATATTTGTTTATGCATCATTCTGAAGCACACACCTCAATATATTAACTGATTAATAACATTGGCTAATTGAAAACTAATTTTAGTCTTTCAGTTTTTTTAGGAGTTGTATTTTGAAAAATCTTAAATTACGTATCGTAGACAGATCTGTATGTTAGTATCCAATCGATCTGAAAATTAAGATAATGTGTTGTCACAGCTAAATCGATGATTCTTTGAAATAACTTCAACCTAGAGAATTAGAATTTTTAAATATTGGGGTATATATTTTAAACAACCATTTACGTAATCACAAAGTGAAAAGCAATCTTTTATATCTTGAATGACTGAGCAAGGCGTTGCAACAGTAACATGTTGGACTCTGATTTGGAAGGACCTGAGTATTGAACCTGATTTAAAGCCATGGCAGACTCCTCTTCTAACTTCTGTCATGATACCAAGTTGTGTGTCAGCGTTTAATGTCCTCGCTGTCGACGGAACAAAGCCCACTTACCTACCAGTCTATCTTGAATTATTCAAATGATATAAAAGATATTTCTAAAACACATGCTATGTCTTTACACCCTCTTAGAGGCTGTATTTAGAAAAACCCTTGCATAACATATTAGAATATTTTATAGGTGTCTCATAGACTTGAAAAACACAACAGTCTGCTGGGTCCAAGATGTAGGTAAATCGAATTCATCGAAAACACTTTTAACCTCTTCACCATTTTTCACTTCCATAGATGTCTAATTTCAAAAGATTTTAACATTACTTTCCATGCATTTAAGTAGTATCATTCTTACACAAAATTGCCATAGATATCAAAAATTTTAATGGTGTCGTGTGTGTGTGTGTGTGTGTGTGTGTGTGTGTGTGTATATATATATATATATATATATATATAATATGTATTATTTATGAAACAAAAGCAGTTTTTTTAAAATACTTTTTGGGGTAGATTTTGGCAAAATCATAAAATAGTGTTTTGGGTATTTTCGTTATCAGCATAATCTTGAAGCCAAAAACACTTAGATATATCAAATGTTTCAACAGATATGGAAGAACATACACTTTTCACTTCTTTTCCCCTCCTAAAGTATTGAATTTTAGAAGTTCTTGAAATCCCATCTTGAACATTTAAGTATTCAAGTGACATAAAAAAAAACAAATATAATTTGTGTGGGAATTCAAATATTTGCAAAACAGTAGGATTTTACGTAGCCAGTGATTTTGGTGCATTATTTTTTATTATCGGGAGTGAACTATTGCGTGATCATTTTTTTCCTGGTTCTGTTGTAAGTTGCAATGACAGGCACACTCACAATCATTAGACCCTACTAAATTAATTGAAGTAAAGACATTTGGACAAAATGCTTTGTCATAAATCATTTTAAGAATTTTTTAAGTTAGTAGCATCACACCTTCAAGAATACCGTAGTGGCCACATGTCCTTGAATTCTTGAAAAGCAGGAATTGTCCTCGATTTTGACGTTGAAACACTTCCAAAATACTATCGGAAGTGTACAGATCAATATATATCAACCAATACAGATTCGTTGGTCGCAACTGTTTCAAAATGGTGTATCCAACCGACATGTACGCAATGTTGACCAAGGTTAACATTTTGGTTAAATGTTTTGTGATGTGCGTGTCTTTTCATTTGGTCGTTACTACACCGGTAATTAATTTTACTCCACGCATACGCGGCAGTTTGTGAATTGATTGTGCCGCTTGTCGGGTGTTGGTTTTAGTTACGTGGCGTTTGACACTCAACTTGTAGCACTTAAAAATATTTTGGGGCTGTTTAAATATGTTGTGATGTACCTTGTTTTCCAATTGACCATAACAATCTGTCCCTGTAGGCTTTACATAATTGTGTACAATTTATTGCAATTACGTGAAGGGGAATGAAGTAAAAATCACAATAAAGATTTGCAGTGCTTCGCAGCAGTGAAGCAAATGGTGAAGGATGCCAGCGCTTGAAGAAAAGCCCATTCACAAGAGAGGAATGAAACATTGCCAGTTATCGTCAATGCATTTGGAGGGATAGAGAAGCTGACTAATACAATTTTGTTTCTTCACTATGCCAAGAATGCATGAGAAAGATACAAGGAGGCCAAAAAAATTTCTCCAGTGTAAAAAAAAAATACAGCTACATGAATTAATGAAGAAAAAAATTAAGTTTCTTGAAGCAAGAAAACTTACAGCTGCAAATGATTATTAAATAAGTATTTTGCAGTAAAATTGTTCCATATAAACATATTTTTTTTACACAATCTCATTTGCACAAATAAGTTCATTCTATTGTTTTCATGAAAAAACATAATTTTAGTGCTTCACAACTTGTGTCCAACATTCCTTCAGAAAGATAAATTTTTCTTACCTATTTGACTAAAGCTGCCACTAACATTTTTATTGTGTGTTAATTTTAAGCACCTCAAATTTTCATAAGTTAGGCCTACATCATGGCCATAGAACAGGTCTAGACACATGCCTGGAAACTTGACCCCTTGTTTGGCTGCAGTTCACGAAGTTACTGAAAGTGCATCTTTGGCACGGCAATCAGAGTGGTCGGGCTCAAATTTAGCCAACTTCCCTCACTCTTTACCAGTGTTTACATTATAAAGGTAAACAGTTTTTCAAAATGTATTTTTTATCAATTTACGAAATACTTCCTTGGCTCACAATCCTAAAGCACGGCTCCAGCAATCTTAATTTACTGTATAACGTAAAAAGTTGCCAGAGTTAGAGCCCGACTGCCCTGGTTGCAGAACCAAAGATGCACAACATTCTTGGTAACTTGATGAACTGCAGCCGAACTAGGGGGTCGAGTAAAATATATTGGTAGATAGGAAAGTGTCCTGACCTGTACTTAGTGCGCAAGACTGCATTTATTGTTGGTTTTTATGTGTGATATGTTTTGGCAATTACACTTTTCTTTAAATTCCTGATTTCTAGGTGTGCCTAGTAGCCATTATGAGCAAAAATTGACAGTGTATGAATTGCAGTTGTCTTTGAAAATTGGTTTTGTGTCCTTGAAATCCTGGAAATGTTCTTGAATTTATAAATCAGATTTGTGTGGCCACCATAAATAGTCAGATTTATGCCCACTGTGAATTGTATATTTGGGGTTAAAAACTGCTTAAATACAATAATTTTGTACCTAGAAACTGAAATTTTCATGGAGGACCCCTGGACCCTCCTCTACTGGTTACGACCCCGTGCCAGAACAGTTATTGTATTAAGATCCCTTTCCCCTTAAAAAGTATTACGTATTTAGATAAAAGACTCCTGTACCCCCTCTCTCCCACAACTCAAATATATTCCAGCACCCTATGATAGTGCTACATAAGTATATACAACTGGACTTGAACTGGGAGATGATCTGAACATTGTCTTTAATACAGGGAAACAACGGCTGCTAGGCAACTAATTACATCTTAAAATTAAATAGAAACATGTACTCACAGAGTATCATGGAGGTTGACAGTTACACACACGAAAAGGATGACACATTTTGCGCGGAAGCACGAATCGCTACGTTTCACCACGCATGACTTTTTCGGGCGAAGAGAAGACACTGTGCTGCAATATGGCGGACAGTAATTGGTCAACCTAGCGGCCAGGAAGTGAACTAGAGGTAGGCAGCAGATTTGAAAGTGAATTGTGGGTATCAGAGTTTGAGGTCAGGTGGCTGTCTTGATTTTAATAATATGATTGATAGATGTGAGGTATAGTGAGGAGTGTGAGTATAGTGTGAGAATATTTATTAAGAATGGTTGGTAGAGCTTGAGTGGGTTGCAGTGTGGAACCTAGTCTTACTCATCCTTTTGGAGATGTTCCAAGGGCTAAAATCCCTGTGATGTAGAATATGAATTAAATTATGGTATAAATGAAAACTAAGAAATAACTTGGATTGAAAGAATTACATGAATTTTATTAAAAGTATTTAGAAATTGGTTTTAAATGAAAGAATACAGAACTTAAGAGAAAAATAAATTCTTGAGATACTAATCCCCAACAGTAATGAAAGCAATTGAATAGTGTTATGCAGAAGTCATCCAAGCCACAAACATAAAGAAAAGATAAAAAACAAGCTCCTACATTATTTTTCATTAAAACTTCCGTAACCAAGCAACCAAAGTGAAACAGAGGCAGGGTATTTTAAAATGAGAATATATTAATTAACAACCAATGTTATAGTAACAACTGTTTAGGTACCACTTTATCAGATGTGGGATGGTCTCCTTCTGCATAACACAATTCAATTATTTTACCTCCTCACAGTGAGCTCTTACTGATTCCAATTTTTAATTGGGCTGTCTTATTCTTGAGTTTGTAACTTGATGAAATATATTTAATAGTTAGTTTTTGTACCACGATAGAGCTTAGTTTGTATGGTAGAGTATAAGAACTCTGTATCAAATAACTGGGGAACGTCTTGATTCAATATTGTTTACAACAAAATTCGTACCATTAATTACATAAGATGGCAATCCAATTTGCCAATTAAAATTACTAATTGAAGTCCAAAAATTGTTGGAAAAGGGCAATTTGTCATTTTTATTTAGTTTGCCAAATGTAATATAGTTATAATTAATACCAAAACTATTTGGCTTCTGTTCACTAAAATACAGCATAGATTTTTATGCTAAATAAAAATATTAAAACAATTAGACCAAAGAGGTCGATTTACAAAAAATAGAATACAGTAATATCACATTTTCCCCTCATTTAAATAAGTCGAATACAGATCCAAGTTAATATGTAACGTCAGGGTGTCCAGCGATCTGGAAATTGCGGGAAGTACGGGAATTGTACATGAATTTTTCGTGAATGGGAATGTGCTGGAAATTTACTTGAAATTTTTCTTTTCTGCTGGAATTTCTCTGACACCAATCATTTCGCGGTCAGTCATCAAGAAATTGGAAGGTACTTTGACAGCTGCAATTTAAGTTATTTCTAGAGACAAGTGTTTTTCACAACGCGTAAAGTCACGAATTTTTCAATTTTTGTTTAAAATCACGAAGTCGTGTTATGTGCAAAATTACAAAAAAAAATATAATGTTTTCCGTAATATATAACTCCTTCGATTCGAGAATTGATTGCAAGAGAATCGACAGAATAGATTTTAGAAAGCGAAATTCATGTATATCGAAGTAGATGAGAAAATGGCAGGCGAATGTTTAAGTTTAAGCTGGAGTCAACAATGATCCATCGCTTCAGTCAGTCGTCCGTCCGTCGCCCGTCCGTCCGTCGAAAGCTTGCCAGCTCTAACTTTTGATGGATGATGGATGAATGCGCAGCCTTCTAATGATGGCGACGATTGTTTTAATGGTTTTATTCGTGGGTTTTATTTAAATAAGAAGGATGTGATGTTTGTTGGATTGTATTACTGTATTTTTGTTGTGTTAGTGCTATTCATTCGTCTTTAAAATACGAAAGATAATTTAGGCGTTCGGCAAAAATCAAAATACTAATCCAATTTTTTTTTTTTTTGCTTAGGCTTATTCAACTGTTAAGGTCAATAATTTTATTTCAAAATAATTATGCTTGTAAAATTTTTTAGCTGCATAAAATAGGCCTTTAATAATTATCAGACATATAATAATAAAAATCTGTAAACAAATTGTAAAAGGATTTTTAAAAACATTTTTCCACATAAGTTTTTCGTTTGTACTTTGGTGGCATTGCAAATGGAGACGGGTGGATAATCGGACCGTTGTGAATCGCACGATTTGCAGACGGATGGACGGAGTACAGGCGGCCGGACGACTGATGGAAGGACGGATCATTGTGACTCCAGTTTTAGTGAGTGCGTTTATTTATCCTGTTTTCACATGGTACTTTGTAATATTTTATGTTGTTTAATATTATAACTATAAAAGAAGATTGAACCTTTTTTTGCGACAGCAAGGAATAAGTACAAATATTGTTGCGACTCCGATGAAGTTGTGATGTACAATTTTAACTCTATTGATGTCTCCAGAAACGGCAAAAAATTTAGTCGTGCATAGTATAAAAAAACAGGAATGAATGACAAAATGCAGCGTTAATTTTATCGGCAGCAAACGCAGTGAAAATAAGGATAAAATTGATGTGCCTACGATTAGGAAATATAGATGCAAACCACAAATGAATATATTCAAGGTAATTAGGTTATAAATAAAAATTGAAATGTTTATCCCAGCGCTTGTGTCTCTTACTAATGTTTATTTATATGTACAGTATGTTGTTTCGTAAAATGTGACTTGGATAAATTTAGCTAACAGACAGACAGTAATGTGTTGGGACTAGGTAAGTGAAAAATCCTAGAGGATAATATAACCTATTTAACTGTTAAATTTTACTGTATGTACATTTTTTTCCCCAAAACGTGTCTGAATTACGACTGTTCAAACCATAATAAATATGTGCTTGACCCTCATGTTTTATAAATTATTCCCACAATTCTGTTCATATGTATTTCTGTGTTGTTCACATGGACTAAACCTTCAGATGCAACAAAAGAGGACTTTCAACAATTCAATAAATTTACAAATCTGTGTAAAGTGAAGTATTTTAATTAAGTACTACACAAATAATATTTTTATACACCTTCGCCACCTCTATAAATAACATAAAAATTGTATGGTCTGCTTTAGTAGCACAAGTTAACATTGTATCACTTTTAAAGCACTGTACTGGAATTTCTTAGGAAATTCAGGATTATGTACTGGAATTTGAAATACCACTTTTGTTGGACATCCTGAATGTAGTCCTTTAGATATAAAGGAGGTTGTATAGTACGTCAAGGTCTAAGATCCTTTGGAAGAGATTATCCTAGAGACGGCAGGTCCTGCTGAGTATCTACTTCTATATTTTCTAAATTTCTTTCAGGAAAAGTCATTAAATTTTCTTGTAAGGTATCTGGAGAAACGTAAACAAGAGATTTCACATCAATACTCTCTTCTTGAGAGTAAAAAGATTCCGAATCTAGTGAGCAATCCTGAGAGTTGCCAGAATGAGCCAAATGCTGCAATGAAACTGTAGTTTCAATGTACGGTATGCATCCAAGATAAAAAATAAGTAAAAAAAAACAATTTTAAGTAGTTATGATCAAGTAAACTAAACTACATCTAACATCAACTATTATTTAAATATATATGTTTTCACATAAACATGCATATGCACATATATAAACATACAGACATACACACACATACATACCACACACACACACACATACGTTCACATATATACTCTTACATACATACACAAATGTGCACATAAAAAATATAACATTACAATCTGTAATAAGTCGAACACCTAAAAGCATATTCTTACACAAGGACAGTTTACGCGCACATAGACGGATCCACACACTCATACAGGCTGATTAACATGGTTATATACATAAACGCAAACGTGCATTCATTACAGTTGCATATTTCATAGGCCTAAAGATTGACAGAAATAATTTTTTTCAAACGAAATAGTTTCCTAGAGAGAGAGAGAAATATATAGGCCTATATCCTGAGCCTCCTATTTTTAAGTAGCTTTTACTATAGGGATTGTTCCTTTGAAACTCTCTTAAAACCATTCTCAATTAGTGGACTTACAGCTTTGACAGATTGTTTTGGCATAATTTTTTAAACAAATGAATTGATTTAGTATTCCTCGCCTCCTGTGGTAAAGAATTCCAGATTTTAGTAGCTGTAACTGTGAAAGAGGAAGCAAAGAAAGATGTATGTTTGGGAAGCAGAAGTTTTTGTTGATTAAAAGAACGTGTGTTTAGAGTATGGGGTGATAAAA
>PNEQ01020832.1:0-11250 GCA_003012365.1 Medauroidea extradentata
TCCAGATCGTTTACTTTTCAGGTTAATGCGCACTGGGCGCTTCACTTGTAATGTTTTTAGTAATTCTAATGGCATGAGGCCATTCTGTTCTTCGATATTTAGCTGTGATGATGTTGTAAACGTTCGATTGTGTAACGATTCATTGCTACCCTAGTGGACTGTGTAAGCTTAGCCCAATATAACTTGTGATTTGAACCTTAAAGTCTGCTTATCTTATTGTAACTTAGTGCATGCCTTATACCCTAGAATGATGCTGGTGACGTATCTACACGCTTTCTGGGAGTAAAAGAAAGAGATTCTAGGGCTGTGTGGTCGCGGCCTTGGTGGCGACGACTCGCTCTGGGTACACTGCCATTTGTGTACAAGTGGGCTGTTTGTGAAACGAGCTCATCGTCCAGGAGATTTGAGTTCGTATTTACCGGGAACTTCCTGAACAATAAAACCCATTTTTAAAAAATATAACATGGAAAAATTATGCAGGTAACCTACAGAAATATTATATTTACTTAAGCAGAATGCAAAGAATTGCGTTATTAAAATATTGTTAACATAATTATTTAGAAACTTATTTCAATATAAAATTTTACTTTTTCCGACCACTAGACAAAAACATTACAGTAATATTTTTTAATCGATAAGTTCCTAATTATTAGGAATTAAAATTATTTCATATCGTCGGGAAAAATCTGTTGTTACTAACAGGTTAACGGATGTTAAGAAAACATCATAAATATGTTGGTTAACGTTTTTACACCAACAAAATGATACACGCATAATTTGGTAACTTTGGAAGGTAAACTTTTTAAAATGTTTATTTAGCATCGTAATAGGAATATTGTATTTAATAATTCTTAGTTTTTCAATGCTATGCTGATACTAAAGTGTTGTAAAAATGTGATACAATTTAGTCAATACACGCAAACATGTTCCGTGGCAATGATTAGACACTGATTTGTCACGGGAAGAATATTATGCTGTGTTTATAGAACTAAAGTTTTTCTGTCATTATTGGCCTTTATTTCTGTGAAACGGTATTACCTTATTAAGATGGGTCAATGAGGGATATAGTTACACACGAGTGATACGTTGACAAACATTCGATACATGTCAAAAACCAACTCACGGTTATCATAGTTGTTGAGGATACATTTATGATTCAGTGGAACGCATTACCCTGTCGTTGTACAAGAACCGCTTTTAGTACTCCCATACTACCATTTTGCAATTAGTTGAAGACAGTTTACAGATAAATAAATATAGTTTAAAAAAATTAAAAAACACGCTTTCAAAGCACATCGAACTAAAAAGTGAAAAATAATTTTCAAATAAGCTTGCAACAATAATGAATGAAAATGCTAGTATTATTGTGAAAAAGCGTGGGGCGCTTTGTTCCGTATTTATCGTAGGGCCTACATCGAGCACCCTAAGTGTTAGTCATTTTATCAAACGAAGTTAATGCGGTGAAGCAGGGAATGATGGAGAGTTACGGTTTATTTATTACGTGAAGCATTCTACATTCACGAAACAGGAATTTTGGGAAGGATAATGGTGAAGAGAGGATGAGGAAAGGACCTTTTCAATGAGATAGTGTATAGAATATGTGAGAAAATTTGGGATTGCCCGAACTGGGATTCGAGCCCAGAACTTTCTGATGACATGTCGGCTGCTCTACCACCGGGCTCTCGATGTACGATAAATATGGAACAAAGAGTCCCACGCTTTTTTCACAATAATACTAGCATTTTAATTCATTATTGCTGTAAGTTTATTTGAAAATTATTTTTCACTTTTTAGTTCGATGTGCTTTGAAAGCGTGTTTTTTAGTTTTTTTAAACTATATTTATTTTTTACTTTTCAGTTCGATGTACTATAAAAACGTTTGTATACGTGATGTAGTTTCTTGTAATGTTCCATCAAACATTTCCCTGCCTTACCGACTTTATTACGGAAGCGATTTACCGACATTACCAAATACCACTCACGATAACTTCGTTCGCGACTTTGACAGTGGAACGGAATTATGTCACAAAGGAATGGCAAAGTTCCGAACGAGTTCAGTTGGATTTACGGCACGGAACCTTGTAAAATTTGCCGAAAAAAGAAATTTTAGCCGTGGGCGGGACTTGAACCTACGACTGAAGAATCTGGGAGCCGATATCAGAGTGGAACCACTCCATACATACGTACGTACATACGTACATACATACATACATACATACATACATTCATACATACATACATACATACATACATACAGGTGAAGCTAATAAAAGCGTGTTAAAAATGAACAAAAACTTGTATACCAAACAGAGAGAAGATATTCCACTTGACCAACTCAAATAATAAGTATCCGAAAATATCACTACAAAACTTACTAACATTTTTCTACAGTTATTTTGAGAAAGTCATACTCAAGAAGCTGCAGTAGCATTTTGCCCAAGAAGATCTGTACCAAGACTTGTAGATGGCAAGCTGTGTATGCCATCGTCGTCCGGGTGAGTGGAGGAGGTTTTCATAAACTTCCTGAAAAAATGGAGTCCTTTGTTTAAAAATATAACACGGGAAATAATGCAGGTAGCCTAGAGTAATAAAACGATGTACTTCAGAATGAAAAATAATTACAGCATTATGAAATTATTGCTTTTTGTAAACATTAATAATAACATAGTTATGACATAAATGTTTACTTGCCTCTTTTGATGGTACTCCATGAGCCCGCTGCTTAGTTTTCGTTTATATCTGTACTTGCTCAAGTATAAACGTGTTTTTCCACTTCTCCGTCTGTCTCTACAAGTTTCCATGCTGTGAGTTTATTCTCGATAACTACACTGACTGATCCTGCTCAGGAATATTAGATGACAACCCCGAAGGCATAGATAGTATTGACCTCGCAAAAAAACTGGTACTTTGTACGAGACAAACAAGTCCACGTTAGAATTTTGTGTATTATAATTTCACAACAGCATTTTCATTTTATAAATAATTCAGAATACTTACAGTCACGAAAAAAAGTACTAATAGTCATTTAAGATGAAAATACGTATCTGTACGCTGGTTTGACACCTTGAAAACTAGTGAGTGTACCAAGAAAGTCGCACATCTCACACCACTGAGTTCGCCCTTTACTACCTCCTGGAAAGACCTCTAGCCTCCCTCCCCTTCAAAGCTGACAGCTATTATCGTCCTTTCTCTGTGCCATCCTTTTCCTTCCCCCGCCCCTGCCACCCCCAGCCGGACCAACGCTCAGGAATGCGGAGGGCGAGCAGCCTACACAAAACAGCTTGGCACTACAGGCGGTGTTGTGCTTTACTCCTTCCATCATCACGACTTAACCAAAAACAAATAATATTTCCAGTTAAGTAATTCATTATTTAAAACACACTGACTTTGTTCCTTGTTTGACAACATTTATATACCAGTTGCAGAAGTGCAAGTTTATTGTACTTAAAATAGTCGATTTAAGGGAACTTTATCAATTTTTTTAAGGCACAGTTTTGAACAAAAAATATATATTTTCAAATTAGAAGCGTTTATTGGACTTGCATGCAAACACACAAAAAATTATACAATTTTAGGTAGCTTCGTTTTTTTGTTATTATGGAAGTTACATCACCTCTCACATAACTTCTTCTCCAGAGGTATTACTGACTCTTAAAATGTAAAATTTTTCTTTGTTTTAGATTTGTCTGGGAAATCATTTTTTAAACTATGAATACGTTTCTTAGTGCAGGCAGTACATTGTTCTGTGAAGTATCAATACATGTAGTAATAGCTTGATGAAAATAACATTTTATTTGGATAAGTTCTGTGAAGCAAAACAGTCATTATGAACTTGGAGAGCTAGGAAAAAGGAATGTTCGAAACCATAGAAGAGAAGGGATGTGTTTCACGGACGCTGCTGTGGATGCTAGGAGAGCTGGGATCTATGTCAGATGACTATTAAGCCACTAAGAAGGAAGGAATGGAGTCCTGTCGCTGGTCCAGGTGATAATTCCAGTGCTCATCTTTGTGATCTACTGTCGAAGGGAACATCGACAAGGTTGTTATTTAGACGCCGATAACCAGCCTCCGCATAGTACGATTTTCTTCTAGGTTTCTGCATTATCGCAGAAACTAGTTCCAAATCAATAATTGTTGTTGCCAAGTCCAGTAAAATTCAAGGCAGTAGGAATCTATCAGTTTAGCATGGTACCATGCAAGAGCATACTTGCATCAAATGTGCAGGAACTCGAGCTCTGTATAAATGTCCTGAATTTTTGTTATCTTCAGTTCAGGAAAGATATGCATTTATTAAATACAAATTGTTATGTTTCAACTATTTAAGTGCTACTCGCATGTCCCGACGATGTTAAATGTTACTCATAAAAATGAAGGATATGTCGAAGAAACCCTAATACATTGCTACACGATGAACCAGTTTCAAATAAACTTTCCAAACCTACACTAGTTAGGTATCATCTCATTATTCAGTGCAGTACTCCTCAAATATGTTATCAGCGGCATTAGTTCATGTTCAGGACTATAGAGGAAACTTAATTACATGTCTAACCTTACTTGATTCTGGTTCAGAAGCTAGTTTTATAACAGAATTGTGTGCAGTGGCTTTAATTAAAGAAGCAGTAGTTAAATGCTAGGTTTAGCATCCAACAGCATGGGTCATGTCTCTAGCCTTGCTCAGCTTAATATCCTAACACTAACTGTTAATTCCCACTGACAGGATGCCTTCCACGAGAGTTTATTATTCCCAAGGCCTCCTGATCCCATATTAAGGGACGAAATTAGCAGACCCCACGTTGGGTATTCCAAGGAAAATAGACATTCTTCTTGGTGGTAATGTCTTTCCATTCTTACTTAGATCAGGACGCTGCACAGGAAAAGAGGGTTCTCCTGTGGTCATTGAAACTAATCATGGTTGGGAGCTTTCTGCTAGTATTCCTGGTGATTAATCTCCATTGACAATGACTTATTTTCTTGTTCAATCTAATGATGTGAAAACAATTTTATACAAGTTTTGGGAGCTAGAGAAAATTCCCGCTGACTTCACACTCACCAAAGAAGTATCCTTATATGAGCATTAATTTGATGTAAATCTTTATTGCATGTGGTGCAATTAGCATTTTATGAATCATCTATAGCACCAACTAGTCAAGCTTATGTAATCTGTAGAGTTTATGGATGAGTACATTGCCTTAGGTCACATGGAGCCAGTTCCATCAAACGAACTGCGAAAGTCTAATTGTGAGATGTGTTACATTCCTCACATTCCAGTGTATAAGGAGAGTAGTATGACTGCAAAATTAAGTCATGTTTGATGCCTCAACGAAGAATTCTTTAGATGTCTCCTTGAGTGATGGAGTGATGGTTGGGCCTAAGGTTCTAGAAGATCTTTGGCTCCTGTTAATAAAATTCAGAAAGAAAATCATTCCACTTGTTGCTGACATGGTTAAGATGTATCGTCAAGTCTTTGTACATTTGCATAACACTGACTTCCAAAGAATAATGTGGAGATCATCTTGTACGAAATCCATCCAAGATTGACTGTTAACAATAACCTGTGGCGAAAGTTGTGCGCCATATCTTACCATTCATTGTTTGAAACAGTTGGCCAGAGATGAACATAACTTCCCGTTGGCTGCCGCAGTTGTGATGAGAGACTTCTGTGTTGTTGATCGTCTGTCGGAGGCAGACAGCATCCTAAAAGCTCTAGAATAACAGAATAAACTAATTTCCTGCTTAAGACGTGGTGGATTTCAGCTGAGACAGTGGGCTTCAAGTGCTCAAGAAATCCTTGTAGCTGTACCAGTTAAACTATGGAATTCAGCAGTGCCGTAGAGTTTCAATGAATATAAGGCTTGAGTGGCATCCTACTCTGGATCAGTTTGCATGTTCGTGTTTATCATCTTCACTAAGTACCCACCTGTAAGCATCTTATACTATCTAAGATATCGAAGGTGTTTAATCCATTAGGCTGGCTTTCACCTGTGATTATTCGTGCCAAGATATTGTTCCAGTCTGTGTGAGAACTTTCTCTGAATTGGGATGATCCTTTTTCCTGATGATCTGTGCGTAACCTGGAATCAGTTCATAGCAAACTTTTCTTATTGGACGTTATACACGTTGATAGGTGCCTTCTATTTCCAAACCCTTACCAATGTGTACTGATCAGATTTTGTGGTGCTTCTGAGAGGGCCTATGCAACTATGGTTTATGTACACACACATTACCATGATTGCTCAGTTATTGTGCGACAAGTGACTGGTAAAACCAAGGTCGCACCACTCGAACAGATTTCCATCCCGCGATTGGAGCTTTGTGATGCTCTACTTCTCTCAGAATTGTTAAATGCTGTGCAGCATGCATTCCCTTTGGATGAAAATTACTTTCAAGCATGGACAGATTACACTGATATGCTGGCATGGTTGGCATGCCCTCCAAGACACTGGTGACATTTATGGCAAACAGGATAGCGTGTTATTGAAAGTCTGGTTCCTTCAAATGAGTGGTTTAATTCAAACAGTGCTGACAATTCTGCAGATTGTTCCTCCCAGCGGTTGTTGCCAAGTAAGCTTAATTCACAGGCATTATGGTGGTCATGTCCACTATATTTGCAGAACCCCAGTTCCTAGGTTATGTAGTCCTATTTGTATGCATTTCGACCAAGGCTGTTCACATTGAACCAGCAGCATTTATGGCCGCCCTTAAACATTTTATTGCTGGATGTGGAAGGCCCCAAGAGATTTTTAGTAATTGTGTGACCAACTTCGTTAGAGCAGTATGCAAGCTAAAGAAACTATTATGGTTTAGTCACAAGAGCTTCAACAAACAGTCTGTGATTATCTTGCTGGTCAAGGTATTTCTTGGAGGGTTATTCCACCTCCTGCTCATCATCATGGAGGGCTTTGGGAGGCTGGAGTTAAGAGCATGAAACTTCACTTGTATTGCTTTGTGAGACGTACTAGTCTCACGTTTCAAGAATTTTACACTATTCTGACTATGACCGAGGCCTGTCTCATTTATAGACCACTATGGCATTGTTCAGTGGTCTCAACATCCTTTCCGTATTTACTCCAGGACACATTCTCATAGGAGAATCGCTATGGGCACTACCATATCTTGCTATGTAAAACTAAGAAATGTGGCCAGATGGAATATGGTAGAAAGAATAGTACCACACTTTTGGCAACACTGGTCATCTGAATGTCTGTCGAAACTTTAGAATCAACTCAAGTGTTGTATGAAAAAACCCAACCTTTAGATTAGAGACATGATTATTCTAAAAGAAGAACACATACCAGTCATCAGTGAAGGCTGGATCGCTTCACCAATATCTTTCCTGCCCAGATGACTGTGCCTACAGTAGAAATGCAAACTGTCTCCAGTTGTCAACATTGTGTCTTGCCATTATAGCTTGGTATAGAGACTTACAGGTTGTGTACTATTAAAAGTTTCAAACAATTTCATGTTTGTTGACAGTTTGATTATGCTGAATTGTTTTGAATTGAAATTAACAATGTGGGCGGGATGTTGAGAAGTGTCTACCACTCGGTGCTCTACAAGGTCTTTGTTATTCATCTGTTCTTTGGTCAGACTTGTTTTGTTTTGTCTGAAACACTCCATGTTATGGTAAATTCGAAGCACATGTATTATTTGTGCATTAAAGTGTAATTCCGAATTCCAACCGCCTACTTAATGGAACACTTCTTACATGTCTACGTGTGTCGCTGCTCGCATCCCTCTAGCCTGACCTTCACGTGCTGCACTCCTATTGGCTGCATAATACACACACCACCCTCTAGAGACTAAATGAAACCCATGCCACTTTGTGATTGGGCATCCAGAAAACCTAACTGCGCAATATATTCACCAACGAGAAAAACCTCAGCTTGTTACTACCCCCAGCGCACACCTGTCTATATACAAAACAAAAAAAAAATTGTCTGCTTTTTCCTTGTTGAGTCCCTAGTCCTCTAAGCAACACAACACATACCCATATACGTAAATAACCTAAGGTAATGAATTAAATTTATTCCTTAAGCTGAATAACTACTATATGTATTATATAATTGTTAAAATTAGTACCTGCATCTATATATGCAAATTTAAATATAATAAGGAAATACACAACAACAAAAAACATTTATCTAGTATTACCACAAAACATGATAAACCTCTAGTGTTACACGCTATCGTTTGTCTGAATTATTTAAAGGACTTTAAAAACCTTTAAAATTATTAGCAGACTTTCGCCCTTGTACCATTAGCACATAACCTTTTCTCCAATTTTATTAGTCGTGCTTTTCACTAGACCGAAACAGCTTGGTCATTTATTATTACAAATGTGTACATAGACACAAAAACAAAAAAATCTTAACTCATATATTCTTAAATTATTATGATGCTAATGATGATGACGATAAACTGTATAGGCATCAGACTTAAACGATACCACTGCAAATTGCTTTTGAACTTAAAGTTTTATTCATATCACATTACTTTTCAATTGCACAGTTTCTTCCGTACCTATCACCTCATAATGACAAAAATAACTATTACCAGAAAAACCTTTTAACTCATTGTAGTCATTTCCAGTGCCCTTCATCCTTGGCTTCACTACAGATATACACCAGTTTGTGCCCTACACGTTGTATCAGTTATGTTCTACATGTTCAATGATGCAAGAGCCCTCATGTAACTTGTGTTATTTCTTTATATGTTGGTCTATATTTGAGGATGGAGATGTACAGCCATGTACACTTGTCATCCTCTTTAAGGCGGCTGCCTCGTGGAGCGAAACAAGTGCTTACAGATGCCCATAAGTTTATTTTTTGTAAAAATAACCTTTAAGAATAGCTGGACAGAGTTTTTGCAAAAACATTAATTCCATCGCACAATCTGAATTACATGCTCTATTTTTGGGAAGAATTTTTTTCTTATGTGTTCTTACCATCACCGTGTTACAACCTGATAAGCTTTGGAAACATGTTTGATTTCATTTTCTAACAACGTTGGAAGGTATTGTTTGGTATTATTAATATGCTATGTGTTCTGTTATTGTTCCGCATGCAAATTCGGTATTATGATAATTACATTGTAATAGTTAATTTCTTATTTTCATATTGTTTTGTGCGGTATCTCCTGTACAACTCTTGCCAGTTAAAAATATAATTTTTCAGGCAATATTGCAAAATAAGAGTGAGTGTTTTGTAAGGTGTGTAGTTTTATATGGATGTGTTTGTGTAGTGTGGTTTAGTGCATGTAGTGAATAGTGAATGGATAGTGTGAGGAACCTTGGTGTTGACTCGGTGCAGAATGTGGAACATGTGGTTGTGCCTACACAGGGGCTGGTGATAGAGAACCTGTCGCGGCGATGTGGGGGCTTCTTGCGCAAACTGAGCCTGCGTGGCTGTCAGTCCATTGCTGATGGTTCCATGAAGACTTTTGCACAGCTGTGCAGCAACGTAGAGGATCTGAACCTTAATGACTGCCGCAAGTTGACCGACAGGTAGTAACTCATGTTGGATTGTGCATGTTGTGCCATATCAAATACGTCACTACTTGAAGAAAAAAAGTATTAAAATTCTTTGTCTATATTTTTGTAAATTTAGGCTCGTTTATTTAATTTTTTTACTGATATTAACTTGTTTATATTAAAGGTACTAATAGTAATTAGGTGTTATTAAATAATTTTATTTATTATGGATGTATCAGTAATTTCACTTCTCATTGCAGTTAATCTTTCCTTTACATGTTAGTTAGAGCAGAGCTAACTTCGGGCTGCAGTAATATGTTTTTCTTCTAGCAGAATGTATGAGGCTATGTATCACATTCTTTTAACCAAAGTTTTTTCTGTTTTTTCTCTGCTTCAGTGCATGCATCCTTGTGTCTGCAGTTTGTGTGTTTCCACCATCATTGTATCACATGATTTCATAGCACTCTGTGGGATCTGCCTACGTGATATTATCTCCTGTGTCCACTCGACCCGTCATATTCACTGTCTTAGTCCCCCTTGTATATTGTTAGCTGCCTTGTTCATCTTCCTAGCAATGTCCCTGGCACTCTTTGTACATCAAGAATAGAGTCATGACGTACCGCTGTGGTGTGTACCTGTGGATGATGTTCTTTGGAATGTAAGCAGCCAGTTATGGCTTTTTTTTTTTTCAATAACCCACGTAGCATATTTGTAGTCTTAGAGTCATTGTAAAACTGTGGTTTGCTTATTTTGTTAAAATTTTTTGACATTACAACTTCTCCACTTTCTCAACGTTAATACTCATTTCTTTATTTGCTTTTGTCCCATGCTATTTAACTTTTTTTTTATTTCTTTTCTAATTTGGTACTGAATGTGTTACGGAGAGGGTCCTAGTCACTGCCAGTTTTAACGTATTGAAAGTTTTGGAGTTAATCTTTGTTGCACACCTTGGCTACTGTGCCTGCTCCTAGTGGAAGCTGTGGCTGTTTACTTTTCAGAATGATTCCACATCCCAGTAGCAATGTTTGTACCAAGCACATATTCATAAACAAATTTAGTTACCAACTTGGAATATTTGGTAAAAATATTTCATAAATATTTTACATTTTAGTAATGCTTAGAGCACTAGCAGACATTTTGTTGACTACTAACATTCAATTTCAAAAAAATATTAAACAACATTAATAATAAAAATAACATTATGTACGTTATTTGATTAATAAGCTGTTACAAATTTTGAAATTAAACAACAGTCAGGATTTTTGTAAATACATTTTGCTTAACAGTGACGCCATTAATGTTCCTTAGAAAAATTAATTGAAGACTGTGACAGGGGTTTTGCAAGATAGACAGAGAGGAAATTGTGCCATAAACAAATGGCACAGCTCGACTGCTACCTGACCCAGGCAACAATAGTCTCCGTCCTTCCCCATGCGTCTACCTTTGTACCTTAAAACCTCGCACGACTGCTACCTGTCCCAGGCAACAATAGTCTGCATCCTTCCCCATGCGTCTACCTTTGTACCTTAAAACCTCGCACGACTGCTACCTGTCCCAGGCAACAACAGTCTGCATCCTTCCCCATGCGTCTACCTTTGTAGCTTAAAACCTCACACGACTGCTACCTGTCCCAAGCAACAATAGTCCCCGTCCTTCCCCATGCGTCTACCTTTTTACCTTAAAACCTCGACGACTGATACCTGTCCCAGGCAACAATAGTCTGCATCCTTCCCCATGCGTCTATCTTTGTACCTTAAAACCTCGCACGACTGCTACCTGTC
>PNEQ01020834.1:0-31355 GCA_003012365.1 Medauroidea extradentata
GTGAAATAATTAACTACGTCAGTGCGCGTAGCGCTAGACGCCTTTCGCTAACGACTGTTGAATTTGAACGGCCCGGATTACATCACTTTCTACTGGCGCCGTTTCAGTAAACTTATACAGGCAGTAAGTATGTCAATATTATCATAAATAAATATTTTATAGTATATTAAATACGAAGAGGTCGATTCCATTTGATATTTCATTCAGTAATGTTATATTTAAATATAAAATACATGGAACTACGTGCGATAATTTGCTGCCAACTGTATAAGCAGTAATGTAACTGTTGTCAATGTTGAATTATATGCAGCAACAGCTAGTGATTTTTTTCAAAGATTAAATCTTTACTAGTGTTCACTTTATTCCGAATGGCCTATATGTTACAATCTTCTATTTCTCTTTCAGCTGAAAGTACTTGGCCAATTCAAAATCTGCAAACGACTTTATATTAGTTTAACTTATGGTCAAGTGCATATAAGATGACTTTTCCAAGAATTTAAATTTCCAAAAAAAATTTTTTGTGTGAAAATGGCATAGTCTATTTTAACTAGAATGCAACATAATCATTAAAATTTATATGGTATTCCGATGTATAATTCAAGTTTCAGATTTGAAATCCTTCCACAGGGTTTCAAATTATCAATTGAATAAATTTCATTCCTCAGAGTGCTGCCATCATGTGGCAGAGAATCTCAGTACACATGTAGGACATTTAACCCTAAAACACAGAAACATGGTAGATTTTTTTAGCTATAAACAACTTGAATGGTGATTAGGTTTGTTTGGCAGAAAATAGACAGACCAAGTTTTGAAACTACACCTAGAACATTAACCTAAACATTTGCTGCTGTTAATAAATTACGGTATCTGCTTACTACAAACAACACAGACAAAAATAAAAACTTCAACAATTAATTTGATGATTTTCGTTTTCATTAGAAAAATTTTTTTAACTATTTAAACTACAAAATTTTATTTAAATTCACTCGTAAGTGCACATTTATATAACTTTAAAATAACATCAGTTGCATCTTCAGAATGAATTTGTGTGTGCTGAAGACTTGGAAGTACTGTACACACCAGAAAACTTCAAAAATTAAAACAAAATGCTGTAACATAATATTTTCTGGAGATTCTTATTTGTTTAATTTAACACTTTTTTTCCTGCCTTCATTTGGGTAGAAACTTAACTAACTTAATAAATAATTCTGGGACACCTGAAGAAGAAATTTCTGCTTCAACAAAAAGACAGTTATGAAAGATTCTTAAGCATTTGACTTAAAGTTAGTTAAATGGCAAATTATTAAATTAACTATGTATCGTAAAAGGTCCTTTATAACACTTAACAAAATTGATGGTTGCAGAAATTATAATCTAGGAGTTTATTATATAACTTTCTTTTGTGTCAACACAAGTGGAGAGAATGAGGTAAAAGTGACTGATTATAATTAATTGGTATGTTAGTTAAAATATTATAAAGCTGGAATGTTTACTAATTCTCTAAAAATTTTTCCTGAATGAAATTGTAATGATGAAATTTCTAATGCCATCTCACCCACGAAAAAGATTATGTAGTCTGTTTTGTAAGCTAAAAATATTTTTATGTACAGAATCCGTATTACTTGCAAGGCAAGCTAGACACTAGGCATTAAGGAATTTGTCTCAATTAATCTGCTATCTTTGGCTAAAAAAATTTGTGACAAACTCAAGTAATTCCTGATGTCTACACACACACACATACATACACACATTACTCAAACATGGCTGACAGCACCTCAGTTTCCCCACTTGTTTTTTTTTTTGTTGACCAATTAATTTCTTTTTAATTTGCACAATTTAAATTAAATAATTGTTTTTTTAATTACTCATTTCAAGTACGTAACATAAATAAATAACATAATTCGTAAAAACCATCTTAATGTACATCCTAGTATTTTGTTAATTACAATCAGGAACTTACAATGTCACATCAATCCAACCAATACAGTACATAAACTCATTTTAAAATTATAAATATAAAAAACTCACATACTTGATACATAGGGTTCTTTTCAAATATTACAATTAAAAAGGCAAGTCATCCATTATGTCTATTAAAATACTCATACACATTTCTTTCAAGTTTTAATTTTAAAACTTTACCTATAACTTTTTGTAAATACAGAGACATATTTGCATCATTTTATTGATCTCAGTATGCTTATACTATTACTTAAGACAAAATTATAAAGAATTTAGAACAATTAAAATTCAGCCAAAATCGTTTAGGCGTATAAGGTGGATGATATTTTTATAGAAAACATATAGCTGTATTTAGCTTAAATTGAATAAAAGTTATGTAAATAAAATGACAATGTAATATGCAAAACATGGTACTAGTACAAGTTTTAAATATGAGGAGAGTGTTACTGTGAAAATGTATATCAGTATAATAACAAATGAACTCTGTGAAGTGTGATTATTGATAGTCTGCCAATTAGAACACCAGATTAGCAAACTCTACTATTACTCAGGTAACCACAGTGAAAGGTTTAAAATTATATTGACTGATATGTTTCATTACAACTGCAAAGACATTGAGCAGATCTGATTAATTTTTATTGAAAAAACATGTTTTGTAGAAAATAGTGGTTTGTTAAAATGAGTATCTGTACTACAGTACTAATGGATAACCTGCTAGGAATGTCAGATCTGTACCGTTTCTTATCTTCAACATCAGTACGTATTACAAATGTTCATCTCGAACACAAAACATTTATAAATATTTGTGACTATGCCCCATTCACCACCATGCATGTAGTTGTAGCGTTAGTGGGTAAAAGTGAATTCAGTACATACTTTACCACTGTTTTCAGCTGTTCATACATTCTCAAATACAAATACATCTATGGAAATACATGCTTGCACACTGTTAAAAAAATTTTAATACCTACGTACATAGCTTTTATTTTACTGAAACATAATCTTACTATCAAGAAAGTGTTGTTTAAAATATGTGTGCTTGCCATTTTTTACATAGTTTGTAATTGCCCAGCCCCCACATAAAGATAACATATTATTTAAAACATAACATTGCCTTTATCTAACTTCAGCATCAAATTATTTGGGTTTTTAGACAATATGCTGTTTTTAATACCAAATTACTTGTTAAGAGCCATACAAAACATTTCGAGATTAAATAATAGGGTGACCAGAAGCTGTAATTTAAAAAATATAGTCCCTGCATTCATAAGTTTTTAATTTTCTCACACCACTGTGAATAAAAAGTTCTGTTAATTTCAATTTTTATGCCAATGATAATGAAGTCAATTTTTTTTTGTAAATATTTCAGTGATTCTACTTATTGAAAATATTATGTACTGAATATATTTGGTATATGCTGGTACTGCATATAGGTCACCTGAAAACAAAGTTTAACAAAAGAAATTTTGGGTTTTCATTATTTTGAAAATTTATGATCTGATTGGTCTTAGCAGTGCTGTGTATACCACACATTTCTATTATGGTTTTGTTATTTTAAAAAAGGTGTGACCTTTATGATTCTTGCAATGGGATGCACAGTAGGCCTATTACGAACTGAACCATTTTTATGGATACATGCAAGTGAATGTTGCTAGGCTGAGTTAGGTAAATGTTGCTAGGCTGAGTCGCTTAAAAACCTAAGTATAAAAGACCTAAACTTTGGGAAAATAAAATAAGCAAGAAGTAGAAATGTATCCAGTACATGCAGTTGTGAAAAAGAATATGGTCTGTAAAACAAAACTACAAAAGCTAGACGAACAGTCAAGTATTTAAACATTTGTGTGTGAAAATTGAATCAAACATAGTGACTGGAATGGAAGTATGCATAGACAACACAGCAAAGATGAAATATAAAAAGTAATTTGTCTCCTGGGATGACAACGGATGCAGTATTTAAGGAGCTGGTATTTGTTCCCATCTCGAGGCCCACTAACTGTGTGATGAACTCCAGCTGACTGTGTGATGTTGCTATGACCTACAGTAGAATCGTGATCCAACAGCACGAGATCTGACGACACAAGCGATCTAACGACATCATTCTCAGCAACCATCAAAACATATAAATTTCTGTTTCGAAAGGTAACAAATTTATGCACATGCAAGTTGCAATTATTGGTTATTGAAAAATGTTTGTTATCATGCAAAAATAACGTACTGCAGTTACCATTAATTGATGTAAAGAAGAAAAATTTACGCAAAAATTTTAACATATTTGGTTGGAATGCACTTGAAGCGCGTTTCGGCCAAGTTACACAGTGCACGTCACCAGAGTTACAGAAGTGCGCTGCACTGGCTCACTCTCACTCCACAACAAAAAATAAAAAAATGACCACATAAAATGCAAATAAAATTGTAATTAAATTGATCAAGATATGTTTATAAGACAACACTAATGCAAAGAAAATAACAATAAAATGCTGTCAAAATTTCACTCAACAGTCCATAGGGATGAAATAAAGCTAAAAAAATAGTAATAAATCTCTGCAAAGAAAATTGCATTACTGCTGTGATTAAAATTACAGCAAAACTGCACCAAAATTATAATGTGAAGCTGGACACAATAAAATCTTGTTGAAAATATGTTTGCGACTCATGAATATTCATTTATATGTACACACAACTCACCACTGCTCTCTGATAATTTGTGGCACTCTAGTTTTATTTTAGTAAAGGCAAGACATGTTTTCTTCAGCAATAATCATTTCATTTTTTGAATATATATTTTTGATTGAAGTTCTGTAAAGACAATGCACATCGCTGCACTCTTGTCAGTAATGATGTTGAGTAACTATATTGGTACAGCACGCTACACAGGAGTACAATTTGACAGATTCATGACACACTAGGGCCATCATAGTTTCTGTACTGTCTGCCACCATGCTTCATTCCTAGATGCTCATCCATACGTCAATCCATGTAGCGATAAATAAGACGGATCTAGGAGTGTGCACTGGTGCGCCTCACTTTAGTTATTTGATTAACATTTACCACAGCCCCATTCCACAATAAATTACATCAGTCACAAAAAGTTGTAAAAAGTATGAATATGTAATTGTATTTTGTTTTAGTTTTATGGATGCAATCAGCTCTGTAAAACTTTACATGATTAAAAATATTTTTGGAAACAAGGAAACAGTAAATATGTTTTTTTTTTCTTTTGTTTCCCAATTTCTCTGAAAGGTTGTAAGACTAAGGGCAGTAAGTGTAATGACATAGTTTGTCATGACAGTCAAAAGTCCTAGAAGGGCTTGGTTGATCTGGGTTCAGTGCTTAAGGCAACAAAAAAAAAAGTTTCATTCCTTGGCTAACCAGTGCTTTCTTGTATTCATTGAAAATTATTCTGGTTTTTTTATGTGCCTTGAAACTTATATGCATGGAGGTAGGAATAGTCAGGGAATGGCTTGCTGTGACGTAGTTGAAGCCGGTTTTTTGGGTGTTCCATCATGGCGCTGAGGCGTTTTGAGGTTATGAACACTTGTGTTGATGTGCCTCTAAACAATAAAGATATCTCAGAGTAGTGCAACTTAGTGATGTAAGGAACAAAATTGACTAACAATAAAATTGCTTTGACTTTTTTGAATTGCGATTGGTTAAGGAACAGGCGGTTGCCATAATGGGACACCCAAAATGGCGCAACTTCACGTAGCTCCCATACATGGCCATAGGCAGGGCCACTCCTTGCTTATTTGTCCCCTACTTTCTATGACTCCCATGTGGGGTACAGTTGAAACAGAGAGCATTCATTGGATTCTTCCCCAAACGTAAGGTGGCCTCATGTACTGTAGCTGTCCAGATTACTGCAGCTAACAGCTCAAGTCTCCCTGGACTGGGGTTTTAAGATCAACTGGGGTTTGAAAGTCAAAGGCTCTCACCAGCGATTTCTTGTTGGTGTGAGGCAGCTTATTGCCCAGATGGAAAAAAGTTATTTCTGAAATTGGCCAGATCTGGGCCAGATATGAATTAGTGTATATTTCTCTACCAATTTCAGATCTAGCCAGATCAGGCCCAGATATACTTTTTCATATGGGCTGGGACAACCTACTTTGTATTTAAAGGGCCTCTGCATCTATTTTACAGCATGCCTGTATTGCACTGTCATGTAGAACTTTGTCATTACTGACAGTCCTCTGAAAACTGCCAGGAATTGGGGGAAAATATGGCTCAACAGTTTGCAGTACTCGTTAATGGCTTGAAGTTGGTAGTATCTGCAAACTTCAAGTTTTTGGTTTCTGAAGGAGGCCAGCAGGAAAACCTGCCATAGCTAACTCAGTTGGCAGTGCATTTCGTGACATATTCCAGCACACACAACCATTTTTCCTGCTTTATCAACATTTTCTTCATCTGCATATTTGTGAATACTTTTTATTTTGAAATTTGATGACAGTTTCATTAAAGTGGTCATGTAGTGTTGTGTCCAATCTGTCGTAACCTGCTGTGAAGCTGGGACAACGCCCCTCGCCTCGACAGCCTAGAATCCAGATATTATGTTGGTGTACCAACACTGCTGTAATTGTAATTAAGTATCCGCTGTGACACATCACACATGCATGTGATTGCTGGGGCAGGAAAGTACACAGGTGGTCTAAAGTGCCTCTCCACAGTCAAGAGTGGACACGCACAGACAATGAAACTTTGTGTTAGAGAACTCTCCCTTTCTGCCTCTCATGCATTTTCCTTTCCGTATAAATGCAGACATCAGTGGTTCTCAGTTTTAGGAATCTCCTAACGTACTGCGGGAGTGAAATCGCTTTAAGGAAACCTACCATATTTAGCAGTAGATAATGACAGTTTAGAAGCAAAAGCTGAACGTGAAGTGGCAAATGGTTTTCTCAAAGCATTGTCTTTAATCTTTTATTTCTGTGCTCCCGATCTGCTCTTGGGGAAGCAGCAGGTAGTTTCAGGATCTCACAACATGCCAGACAAACCGTGCAGACAAGATTGTGTTTAGCTTATGTCGCTTAGGCACTCCTTTTTTCTTGATTCCGACAATTGAGAAAATGAGCATAATCGAGGCAAAGGTTGCCATAAACAATTACACAAGAGGTTGTAGTGTGTGTTACAACAATGTAACATAACATTGTAAAACTAACATTACTTCGAAAGAAACGTTTAGGTGAAATTCTCAGTTTGGCAAAGAAGATTCAAATACACAAACTCTGGTATTTAATTGGAGTAATAGGTATTTATGTTTTCTGATACTTGACTGACGTATAAATGAAAATGGTGTGCAGTTTATTATTTTTAAAAATGTACTTGCTACTTGTACATTTTTATTTATTGAGATATTATTTCCTTAAAGATAGCAATAACTTTTCTGAAAATTCTTAAATCACAGTTTTTGGGTATTTATCAGTATTTTAAGCTATTTTAGTTACATGTTTCTGGTCACCCTACGAGACATCCATAAAAATTTATAAAATATTTTATTTTATGACATTAAGTTATACAGTGGCTATTTAAAAATAAAACTGATAAATGTCTGAAAAATCTTTGCACTTAATCTAAAAGTTCATCTGAAAATCGAAGCAAAAATGTTTGATTGGTGATATAAGTGTTTCTATAGCTAACAGGCTTTCTCAGCCATTGTATGCAAGATCTTGTCTTCAGTATCATCATATTTGTTGTCACTTGCAGTTGTGATCTTCAAGGTACCAGTAATACAAATACCTGCCACCTTGCTAATTACAACTGCAATACATGACATAATGTTAGTGCTTGCACCCACAAACAAAGATCCTTATATAACTGTTTGCTATCAGATGATTAGACATCCATCCTTTATTTACCTAATAATGTTGCTGTCATTCTTTATTTAGATTTTCCTGGCAAAACGTTCATGAGTCATTAAAATTATTTCTACCAGTAATGTGAGCACTAGGTATAGCTTGCATTAAAATATCATTTAATCCATTTATAAAATATATCACTAATCAAATTAATTATAAATTGAGCTTTTTTTTTTTTTTTCTTGGTTAAAGTTTTTTAAAAATTGATATTCAAGTCAACAGCACAGTTTAAAGTTTTATACGTTATCACACAATCTTCATATTCAAGCACACATTTCTTAAAAAAATTGTTTTTCTAAAAAAATAAACTTAGTACAGAGAAGAAAATATTTGGGGGAAATACTACATGCAGAGTAGTACTAAGTACAACAATGACACTACGCATCATTAAATGATTGTGTTCATTACATAAACATTTAATGTACATTTGCCCTCACAATATGTGACTCTTAATACTATTGCCAAAGGTTTCATTAGACTTTTTAAACATACTGCTACAGTCTGTCTTTTATGTATTGCTTGCATAATGAAGCTTACAACATGTATACATTTTATTCATGTGATACGAAAACATTTCAAAAACATATACAGTAACAATTATTGAATTAATGACCTCACAAATAACATAAATAATAGTATAATGATTTTTAAAAATATCTCACTAATTTTTATTATGAAATAGGATGCTAACAAGAATAAACGCTACATGTCTTTGTCTTCTTAAAATTCCATATGCACAGGCCAGCCCGTGAATTACCTAATCCTGCACTGAATAAGAGCAAAAATACTTTTATATTCCATCCACACTTCATATCACAAGTGTTCATGTTTGTGTTCACAACAGCACGAGATCAGTTTAAATGTGCACAATCACAAAAATAATTTGCTAAAATACGTTTATATGGTAATTGATATGCACCACATTTTGACACTGCCTCTGGTACATGAGGAGTTGTTTTTGGATATGCCTAGTTATTGTCTACGTTAACACATTGTCTCTGAAGTAGGAACGAGGCACGCTGTGCTGTCAGATTCACTTGGCCTCAGCTCTTCCATCGGCTGATCATCGTCTACCGCTGATTCATCTCCAGGAATAGAAGGCATGTGTGACACCAAAGGTGTTGGAAAGTCTTTAACTTCAATTGCACTACTTCTGCGCAAGGATCGGTAGGGCTGAGATGTGCGGTATTCACGTACTTCATTTGCAACAGTCAAAAAGCAAGAATTCTCTGGAGTCTCGTCCTCGCGATTCTCTCGTCGCTGAATAAGCCGCTCCATCATTTGGTAGTCGCTCTCCTCTGCATCTCGCAAGTTCTCTTTCTCTATGTACAAAGCCATCTCAGGGTTTGACATTTCGGATGCGTGACGCATTCGCTGCGTTGGTGCCTCCCCTGGTCTTGGCGGTGACAACAGATGAGGAGTGCAAGGCGGACTCAGAAGTCCACACACAGTTTCCAGTTCATCCGTAATACTTGTGTATTCAGTGTGCATGGTCATCAAGCGAGAAGACCGAGGCTTTGTCGCTGGAGGGATTACTGTTATCCTAGGTTCTGCCCACGTGACGCTACGCTCTACCACTGCTGCTCGTGGGAAGTCACTCCCGTCTAATGAATTATTTGATGTTGCATTTTCAGGTTCGGAATGTGTCTTGCTTAGTTGACGTGCAGGTAACATTGGAGCCCGATGACAGATACTGTCTTTCTCTGAGCCGTCTCCGTCGCCCAGATCAAAACTTGGCTTGCGATATATTTCACTTTCTCTTCTATGCGAACGGAATTGAACTGAGTCATTCTGGAAACGATCCATTAACTCATCGACCTCGGGAACTTCTTCTTCTTCATCATCTTCAATCTCTGCACATTTTCCTTTTGAACCTGGCAAACTGTTACTACACTCTCCTATTGAATTTTTTGAAAAACTTTTCTGCCTTGACACTTGTGCAGAAAATTTTTTACTGCCTCTCCGAGAGAGTGGACTCTTTGTTTCATCTACACTTTCTCGTTCTTCTTCCTCCTCTTCGTCCTCTTCTAAGAGATGGCTTGTCTTACTTCTAGCTACATCAGGTGATTTAGCACTTTCATCTATCCGCATGTGAAAAGTTTCACCAAAGATAAATGGATCGGGTCTAACTTCAGTAAGTGACCTAGTTGGTCTCCTTCTAGCCAAGGTGTCTTTATTGAAACCTGGTGGAAGTAAGAGCTTTTCACATGTGTCGGAAACTTCAGAAGCAACCTTCGTGTCTTCAGACCTCTCACTGGTTCGTCTCATTCTTTCTGCAGCCATTTTCACATCCAGTATATCTGCAGAAAAAGGATCCTTGACGTGTGTTGCCATGAAACGATGAATCACAGCTAAATGTTGAACAGTTTGCTGTGATAGCTCTTCAAGATTTCGCAAGCGAAATTCAACACTTTGGATTGACGAAGACTGAGAGTTTTCTTTGATGTTGATATCTTCTACTTTTTGAGCCATATTTTCCACCCGCTCAGATGTGTTCTTGATACGCTCTTCACTAGACATCTGCAGTTTCATCTCTTGCTCGCGGAAGTAACCTTCAACACATTCTTCCTCAAAATCATACAAACGTTCTAGATCATCACTATCCAGAAATAACTTAAGTGCATTATCGAATATCTCCCTCTCGCCATTCATTTTGCGTCTGCAAAACTTCACAAGTAGGTATATGTGGTCCAGAATGATAAGTGGAGGGGGTAATACTGGCTTCTGTTCATATTCCATGACCACAGTGAAGCGCTGGAACATCCATACCTGATGTGATACTGCATTCACTTCATTGAAAATGTTGTTGAACACTGCTATGAGTAAGTTTATGAGCAGTATATTAGCTACAAGGAGGTATATGGACATGACAGTCGGGGTTATCCATCGTCCAGGCTGGCACTTACTCATTCCCTGAGCTTCCCCACATGGTGGGTCAATATCTGCAGCAAACACTTCTCCATACAACATGAAGTATGGCTGGAAGAACACTTCTCGCACCAGCCTCCAGCTGGGTTCACTGTCGGGGTAGAGTATAGATTGTCTACACACTCCGAAACTCATCAAGACGACCAGCAACAGAACAACAAAGTATATCATGTTTTTCACCATCTTGCCCATCATGGTAACGAGTGGCCCAAGGTACTTGTTGACCCCCAGTATGTTGAGGATGCGAAGGTACCAATAAATACTATCCACGCAGTATATTATCCGGCCCACTTGCATGGTTGATGGCTTCAGACGCAAACCCAGGCCAACCAGGAAGAAGATTATAGCAGAGGCATCACATGGATTCCACATGTTCCATACCCACACAGAAAACTTGTGCCTACAAAACAAAACAAAAAGTGATGATAAACATTAGCAGAAACATGACATATGCAAATTACTAATTCAAAATAATGGTAAAATTACTAAGTGGTTGTTTTAATATATTTTTTTTTTGTTTAAGCAATGAACAAGACTGGGAAAATGTGATAAATTGTATTGTTATCGCCTAAAACAATATAATCTGAAAAGTTATCTTATTTTATGTATCATGTAAGAAAGTTTTAAATTAAATTGCAGTTAATGTTACCATCTCAAATGACTGTACACGTACTTAAAATTAGTTACGTATGTGCATTTATGGTTAGAATTTTTCAAAGGTTTTGGTAAATGGCAAATACATTTAGTGTTTGGACATAGAACTTAAATTCTTAACAAATCTAAGAACCCTCGGTAGAAAAAGATAAGAGATTAGTTGTAAAGAGTTCAATACAGTAATATGGAAATTAAATCTCTCATCAGTTTCAAACACACAGGAGGAGACATAGCAACATTGAAAAATTCTGTGCGCACATTCATTACATAAAATAGTCCAAAATTATGTACACGTGAAATGTATGTGTTTAAGAATGTATGTTTTGTCTTTGGTTCAAAATTCAAGTTCAGTGCAGTATGTATATATTTCTTTTGGCTCTGAGAGCAAGCTTTTGTTGTTGATTGAATAAAATATATGTTATGGTTTCTACAAAGCATTAATTTTTAAAATTAAACTTCTCCTACTTTCGTGAATAAGTGTGGTCCTCTGGAAAGAAATATACGAGTAATTGCACGTGCAAATAGTATGGTTTAAAATGTTTCAATAGGTAAGTTACTTACTTTTTAAGGTACATGTAAGTTAAGTGTCAGTATTGCAGGAAGTGTTTAACATGTAACACTGACCTACAGGATAGTGTATATAGTTGAACAGGTGTCTGCAACTATTGCAAAATCAACCTTTGTCACTGAATACTGGAATGGTAATAACATAAGGAACTGATCCTGCTGTTCCATCCTATTTCATGGTACAGAAGCTGAATTGATTTTGTAATTATGGCTTGTTAGTCAAAATATTAATGTTAGTGAAAATATTAATGTTAACAAAATACTTCTTGTTTCAACCATTTTAAATATTGTAGCTTTTCAGGAACAGTGCTCCAGTATTTTTGATTGAGAGAACCCATTAAATCTGCATCAAATGTAAGATATTACCTAATGTAATTTTTTATACAGTATTCGCTTGAGTAAATTACTGTAGGTGGTTCGGGATAAAGTGAGCATTTAAAAAAAAGCCCTGCTAAAGTTCTGTTTTCCTACAATTCATATCTTTCTGCGCATAACAGCTAACGAAGGACTGTCTAACCACTCTGGACACATCACTTGATGTTTGTGCATGTAAGGTCAATTGTGCAGTTGGTAGGAATATTATACAGTTTGATAAAAAAAGTTTATTATTTATATAAAGTACATCTATCTATGTTACATAATTTCTCTGCCAACTTTACAAGCAGTAAGGCAACTAGAGTTAATGTTTAATTGTATACAGTAACTAGCAGTCCCCCGCGGCTTTGCTCGCGAGTATTATTCGTAACTGATAATATTTACTTTAATTGAAAAACCTCTTTGTACACAAGATTGGTACTTCAGTCACCAAGTGTTAGAATGTCCAAGCGGCTAGTTGAACTAATTCTGCAGCAGGATAAGCAGCTATAGCTGTCCACGCGAAAAGCAATCTTAAGTTTGTCCCTGCCACTAACAGCGACTTCGTCTGGGCCTTATTTATAGCCCTGCCTATTTGACATTGTGGGGTAATTACAGACACCTAAGGTAAGAGGTTAATCGAATTAAAAACATCTGTTTACCCTGTGCACAACCATTGGTGACGGTGCCCTCAATTATATATTTTCAAAATATTCACTTTAACTTTATTGACATTACAAAGTTTCAGAGGGTAAAGGTTTCGCGGAAACGTATTTGGTGCCCCAAACTTGAGATTAGTGAGATGATATATCGTTGGTTTACTGCCAAAAGTGACAAAGTCAAAATGAGATAAAATTATAAAAATGCTAGGAATATGTATAATATATGTTGTTTGTGAACAATTGCCCAAGTTTAAAGTCTATTCGTCGTTTCGTACTGTTGTGTCACAGTATAGTAACATACCACATTTTTGTCAATATCTACAATTTAATACCGTTTTTAAATTAAATAGCATTTATGACTTAATCACTTTTGGCAGTATACCGACGAGATATGTCAGCTGATATTGTAGAGGAACCTAAGTGGAAAGCTAACTTTTAAAGACTACAGGTAAATTGCACTAATTCGATCTGCCTTGTAGTTTTTGTGTGTCAGAATTGTACGTTTGCACGCAGCTTTTAACGGAATTCGAGCCCAGAACCTCCCGGAATTTAGACCTGAGTGACAAACAGCTGCATCACGTAACGTCGAAATAATTCATAAAAATAAAATTTATTGAAAAAATATATAATATCTGTGTCCTGGGCTCATAGAGGTTGTACAACACCACGTCTCGATAGGTTACTGTAGTGAAACTCCTGTATAAGTTGTTTCTCGCTGCTCGTTCCTGCTTTTCGGATCGTCTCCCTTGATTATTGACCAACTAAGTTTTATTCTTAATAATCACGTTTCTTATAAAGAAAAAAATTACACACATATTTTTTAAAATATTTACGTAAGCATCACTCTGACGCGAACAACACCTCAATATCGCTACTGGTTAGATAGATATCGTGGGTTGATGGAAAACAAATTTTGTACTTTTTCACCCTTTTGGGTGTCAAATTTAGAAATATTTTAAATTTACATCTTAGACATTTGTATAAGTATCCAACTTAAGTGTAAATCACATCGTTAGCCCGTTCAGTCGAATCAAAATCGATCATTCACTAAAAAAAACACATATCAACCCTGCACAATATTGAGAAATCGAATTTCGAATAATCTGAAAACTGTTTTGCGATAATTTCTGTAATCATCATCCTGAAGCAAAAATTAATTGTATATATCGACAGGTTCGATAGATATCTAGGATTTATCTGAAACATGTTCAAGGTCTTTTCACCACTTAAGAGAGTAAATTTCGAAAAACCCTTGAATCACGTTTTAGAATACTTTATTGGTATCTCATGGACGTAAAAAACACAACATTAGCCCGCTGGGGTCAAGATATATCGACGATTAATTGAAAACGCTTTTCACCACTTTTCACCCCTTCTCACGTCCTTAGGTGGCGAATTTCGAAAATTCCTTAAATTACTTTTTAGGTATTTGAGTAAGCATCAATCCTAAACATAAATCACGTCGGTATATAAAAAACTATGGGATCGATATATATATATAGAATATGAGTCGAAAACTCATATTACCCCTTTTTTATTCAGTTTAGGGCCAAATTCAGAAAATATATTTTAAATAGTACTTAGGATATTTACAAAAGCACCAATTTAAAGCAAAGAGCATTTCGATATCTCGATTGTTTCAATAGATGTGGAAGAATAATCGAAAACATATTTCACATATTTTACCCCTTTAAATAAAGCATTTCGAAATGTCTTTGAGTTCTGTCATAGACGTTTGTAAAAGTAACCAATTAAAGTTAAAATCACGACGATAGCCAATTGTGTTTCAAAGATAAAGACGATTCATTAAAAACACAATTTGTCCCTTTTTACTGCCTGGGGGTCGAATTTCAAAAAACCTAAAACTACTTTTTGGGTATTTACGTAAGCAATGTTTTGAAGTGAATATTAACTCTCTATCCCGAAGGGTTCGATAGATATCGATAGTTTATTGAAAACACATTTAATGTCTTTTCAGCCCCTTAAAAGTTGAACTTCGAAAAACCCTTAAGTTGGCTAGTATGCATTTTTACGAGTGTCCTGTTAAAGTAAAAATCACCATGATTGGCCGTCGGGTTCGAGCTCTATCAATGTTTCTTCGGAAACACATTTCACCTCTTTTCACCCCCTTAGAGGTCGAATTTCGAAAAATCCCTTCTTAGTGCTCGCCTACGACCCGAAGGGAACCCCCACAAAAAATTTCACGATTCTAGGTCCAGTGGTTTGGGCTGCAGTTTGATATGTCAGTCAGTCAGTCAGCTTTCATTTTTATATATAGAGATGGTTAGTGATATTTTTCAAATGTTAAATTTTTAGTGCTCATTTTATCCTGAACGACTTATACTGTTTAAAAACTATACATTTGAAACATAAGCGAAAATTGTACATCGCAATGTAACAGATTCTGTGACATCATAGTTTTGTATTGACGGAAGGATAAGAATGCTAGCTGTGATCTGTTTTGTGGCAATTAAACCCTTTTACAGATCTTTTTTGTGGCAAGAAGTTAGAATGAGCATACATATTTGTATGTTATTTATTTGTCTCTATCAGAAAGTTCACAAAATAGGTCAAAAGTTTTTTCAAGCAGTACGTTGAGATATGGTTTGTGACGTGCACATAATTTTGTTGCTTAAAGCTAGGGGAGTGTTACTGTATTTAACATGATATCTTAACTTCAGTGATTACATTATTTAACATTTACTAGAGCAACAACAGATACCTTCCCTATTTTAGTATTGCTTGATAAAATATCAGTGATAGGTCATTCTCAAAGTTGGCTATACTTAATGTATAATTTAGTCAGAAGTAACATAGTGGTACTCCGTTTTAATAGATGCTGCAGTAGTTTATTTTCACTAATTAAATAGGCCTAACGTACTTAATATTTGGCACTGCCATTAAAAACATTTTTTAAACTAAATATATGAACTGTAATTTGAGTTTATGAAATATATCATTTATACACTACCTATGTACTTCCTTTTCCAACAAATATCTCTAAAAATCATATTTAATCTAGGTATTTAATGAAGAACCAGTTGCTTCTATATAGATTATTTCTGCATTTTTCCTCCAATGTATGTAAGTTTATGTTTGGGTCATTTTCTCAGATGCCTAGCTACTGTTTTTAAATAAAAGAAAAGTTTTTTTGAAAAGTAATTTTCTTGTTACATTTCACGTCACGTTATTAGTAAGTTTTGTCCCAAAAAAGGTTTTGCTGCATGTAGAAACTAACATTTTGAGTTAGGTAATGCGAGTTAATTTTCTAGAAGTAGTTACGTTATACAAACTTTACTCATATTTTTTATTTTTTTGGTGAATTGTATGACTGTTTCTTAAGAGTTCCCTTATAAACATCATAAAATTATTACATCAGTCTTGCAAACATACACAACATGAATTAATGTTCCAGGCTGGGCTGATGATGTTGACGTCGTACATGTTCTGGCTCTAAGACCACTGACATGCTGCATGGGATCATGCAACTGTAAGTCAGCTACTATTTTAACAAAGTTATTTTGCCCTGCATAACTAAAAAAAAAAAAAATCTATCTTATATGGTCCATTTTGACATACATTTCAAAGTACCTATTTAAAATTTCATGCAAGGACAACTGTCTGCATAAGTCCTAAAATTATAATAATTTGTATGTAATGGCATTTGATGAAATAGGCATGTTTTGCAATAGTTGCATGTATTTATTCATATGTCCACTAACTAAGGCCATTGTTCTATTTTAAATACTTTCTGTACAGTAAACTTATATTTTAGATTTTCCCTCAAAAGTGCATGCTACTTATTTTTAATATAGGATGTACATTTTTTTTTTTTTATCTAGTAGGTGTTTTAGTATCAAAATGGTGAAAATACATTCCATACAGCAGGAAGAGTAGAAAAACTCATTCATATTTTAACATAAGTTTCAGCAGACTGATGTATTTTGACACTGTAACAAACTTTCATGTCCTGAATGAAAGAGATGACACATAATATTCAGGAGGAATCATTTTTAAATGCTCAAAAATAATGTGGTTTATTATGATGTGTTACTTTTAATCTTTATTCAAGCAATGTTGTTTTCCATGTTTGATTTTAAAAACACAGTTACAACATCATAGGCACATACTTTCATAAAAAAAACTATATAAAAATCTGATTTTAAAAAATTAAAGTTTTCATTACACACGTTTCTACTGCATACGTCACCATCTGCGTTTGAAAATCATCCCCTTATTTCATGTACCTGACACATATGTGTTTGCTCATAACAACCCTAAATTTTGCATTTGTGTTGTGAATGAAACATACTGCTTTTTAGCCCCTTACCCCTATTTATTGTTTGAGTCCTCATATACAGAATGAGGTGCACTGTGGTAAAGCACTGGACTCACGTTCAGGAGGGCCTGGGTTCAATTTCAGTTTGGTCATCTTTATTTCAGTTTTCCTTGGCTTTCCAAAATCACTACAAAAATGCTGGAATGGCACTTAGCTACAAGCAGTGGCCAAGAACTTGCCCGTTTCTTGACCATCCTTGTCATTGATTCCATCACTAATAACCAAGTTGTGTACAAAATGTTAAGCTGTATTTGCCATCTTTCTCCTACTCCCTCCCTTTTCCGTAGATTTAATTTGCTGCTTGCTATCTGTGTAATCTAGACAAACAATGCTTTGAAATAGGTACGTAAAAATAACTTTGAACTACTTTTTGTTTTAGTTTGGCACCCTTCTTGAGGTAGCTACGCCAGTCATCTATGGTATTGAGAAATCTTGTACTGGACAAATTTCCTAACCTTCCTTGTTGTCTACAAACGAGTATGAATAAAATCACGTAATTTTTTTAGTATCAATTTTTAAAATAGGCAGTACAAATAACCCTTGATCTCATAGCCGAAAATATAAAATTCCTTGATTAAATAGTCTGTATTCTCCAATTCAATAGTATATATAGTCATTGTGTTACGGTAAAACGCTGTAACTCTCAAATTTGTCGAAAATGAGATTAACGTATTTGTTATGGTTTTATAGGTAAGTAAATTGCTGTAACAATAAAATGTGATAACCTAATAAAATGTTAAATCTTCTACTCAAAAGATCCACTTATGTCCCTGTAATTTAATTCAAAGATAACCGTTTTTTTTTTGTGCTGTCCTCAAATGTGGGTTACAGCGTTTTACCTTAACACCATTAATAGTATGTTGGCAAAAGTTTCCGTAAAAATTTCAAGAACGTCTGTGAAGCATAACATAACTATTACAGAACATTTGTTAAGGTTGTTTTTATTGTAATAATGTATCAAAAACACATGAAGGGTAAAAATAAAAACAGTGCTGTCAAATCTAGGGAAGTACAGTTATGTTTGTATTCCTAGATTTGGTAGGCCCTTTAAATAGTTCCTAAACAATCTGTTTTTGAGCTATCATACAAGTAAACCCATATTTCTCATTACAGAGTTTCACTACTTCCTGAAATTGTGAGTCATCTTGGAAAGCATAGGAGGTAAAAAAAATTTGTTAAGCCTAAAACAAAGACACTGCAAGGGCCACCAACTGCTGCTTGAAAGCAAGGAGTCCATAGATAACGATGCACTAAAGTGAGAGAGATATTGGTCAGTGCTTAACATCAGTATCTTTAGTGCTGGTTAGGGGTGACGTAAGATGAGTGTGCAGCACCGCCGCAATGAAAGGACGAGGGGGAGATCCCTGAGGAAACTCACGTCCAACTACATCGTCTGGCACAATTCCCACGGGCGAAAATCCAGGGATCAATCCTGCCGGGAATCAAACTTAGTGTGAGGCGAATCTGACCATTCAGTTGCCGTGGCCTCTTAATTATGCATGAGAGAAAATAATATCTATATATTGGAGTTTTTTCCCACCATTTTTAAAATTAAGTTATCGAAACTCTGGTGGTTTACCTTAGTTATGAAACTACACTACTTATTCAACTTTGAAGTGATACAAAATACAGTTTACATTCCTTCAGGTGCAGCTTCCAGTTTCGTACAAATCAACATACCTCATCTCAGAGAATAAAAAATAATATGTATGTACAAATTTACTTTAAAAGTTTTCATGCTATAATTTAAAGAAAGCATTGCATAGGCATAGCTTTGGGGAGGGTGCAAGGGGGAACACTTCTACCCCCTTCTCTTGTTCCCCTAAAACAAAAGAATTAAAAAATGTTTTATCTTTAAAACAAAAAATTTGTGCATTGCAACTTGTTAGACGTAAATATATTTATGTTCCTGTTTCATAACTGTTGCAGATATATTTGCAAGAACATTTTTGTGTAAATATAATGTACCTTATCCCCCTTCCCTCCCCCACAAAAAAAATTTAGTCATGCTATGTATATGTAAGAAAGTTTCACTTTACTCAGTACTGTGTCCATTATTTATAGTGAAATTCTGTACTTAAATCATAGTGTGTTATGTTTACCCAATGGCGACTGGTTCAGATGAAACAATCTCCCTTATCTTCTCACAAGCAAGTGTGATTATATATGAGATTACATAAACTTCTTGCCACGTTGGTGTTGTTTCCATCTTCACTAGAACCACGTAACTGAAGAGCATTAAGAATATTACATATGCAATCTGAAACACAGAGAAAAACATACTGTAATAGTAAACAAGAATTTTAAAACATTGTTACAAAGCATCTCAGTGATAGTTTGAATATGTTAAAACAAGGATAGTAAAATTGGTAGTGCCTAACTGAAGTAAAGACAAAATGTTTTAAGTCATAGACGTGTTTCATTTCTTAAAATACTGTTTGATGCAAAATTGATCCAGGTTCTTTCAAATTATACCAGTTAATTTCAAGATGTTCTACAATAATATCAATTCACAGATAACTGCCATTCGATCATTCCCCCTCATTAATAAATGAGACATGCTGTAGCATGTTGAAACATGATTGGTGCAAGGAAATATTTAGTTTGGGAGTGGAAGAAGTGGAAGAGAAAAACTATAGTATCTCACTTGGTTAAAACTAATGGCTTGCACTAGGATGCTACGTAAATTTTTGTGAGTTTCATGCCAAGTCTGTCAGGGTTCTTTGTAATCCAGCATTTAAAAGTGTACTATAGAAAACATGTAAAGTTCCTTAATTCCAGGAAGACAATGTTTGCAGTTTAGATAGTACCTAGCGTTTATGTTTTTGAAACATTGTGTACTTCGGCGCGGTTAGTAATGTGCCAGTTTTCTCCCCCTCCCTTGTCAAGGGTTTGAGTAGCTGTTACGCTCAATCAGGGGCCTCCACATGCTGACTGTAGGGCGCTGTGTCTGTCGCGCCGCACCGCTAAGTAAAAGAACACTGGTTCTTACGCGTTTGTTTATTGCGGATTGTTGTTGCGTTCGGTACTTTTCTGTACATAAAGTAACAGTTTCTTTGGCGGCTTGATATGTGGAAGATTAAGTATGTAATGTTTAATATTTTGCTAGTAGATATTGTCTTTAATTTTATAAAATGAACAATTCAGTGCAAGAACTTAAAGCTTAAAATATTGAAGACTAACACTCTACCAAAAACACAAACTAAAATCATTAGGTAAACCAACTCCTGAATTTTGTATAGTTCAAACAGAAAACAAAAAAAATTGAAAACCGTGCTTCAGGCATAAGCTTCTTTCTAAAGATGCATACAACAAAAGTGACTGGATCTGCAGATGCGAATTAGAAAAATCGCTATTTTGCTTTCCTTGCATTTTATTTTCTCCCAGAGAAAAATGTGTTCGCTTGTGGATTGTGAAAGGGATGAGTGACATAAAACACTTGACAGAAAAAATTAAGAAGCATGAAGTAGCAGTTAACTACATGAATAGTGTTGTTGATTTTTCTTTGCTAGGCATCTAGTCAGGACTCACAATTCAGAGAAAATATTAAAAAAACACAACATTCAAGTTGATAAAAACAGACACATACTAACACGTTTAATTTCATGTTTCAAATTCTGTTGTCTTTTTGAGTTACCTCTAAAAGGTCATGACGAATCAGTGTCTTCTATAAATAAAGAGATATGCAAAGGATTCATTGATTTTACTGCTGGATTGGATCCTGTAATGAAAGACCACTTAGAATCGGCCACTGTATTCAGAGGAACATCAAAAACAATACAGAATGACATACTGGACTGTATGCTTAGTGTATACAGGGACAAAATTCAAAAGCAGATAAGTGCCTCTGAATTTGTGGCGGTCGAATGTGTAGAGACAACTGACGTGACAAATCATTGTCAGCTGGTATTTGTTGTTAGATATGTTTTTGAGCAGTCAGTTTATGAAAGGTTTGGGGGCTTTTTAAGTCCTAAAGGAAAATGTGCAGAAACCTTATCAAACCTCTTAACATACCAAAAGAAAAACTAATTGCTTAGGCTTAATGATGGTGCAAGTGTCCTGAGCGGCTCACAAGCCGGCGTACAGGCTAAGATTAGGGAAGTTTATCCATTTGCATACTTTGTGCATTGTTATGCTCATCAACTTAACTTGATTTTGGAAAAATCAACTAAAGTAAACAACAAAGTTCGAATGTTTTTCTCAAATCTGTCTGCGATTCCTGCATTTTTTTCACACTCAACTCTACGATCTGATATTTTGGAGGAATTGGTACAAGCCAAATTGGCAAGAATTACAATATTCGCACAGTTAATGTGGTGTATGAAAACAGAGACAAATTAGAGGAATGTTTTGAAGTTCTTGAAGAGAAGTGTACAAGTAAACTTATAGTTAACGAAGCGAGTGGCTGCAGAACAGCTCTTCAGGATCAAAACTTCATGTTTTGGTTGACATTTTTCAACAGCATATTGCCTCATGTAGATATATTGTACCAACAGTTACAATGCAGGAGCAAAGACAGTGTGTTGTGGCAAAATGACATTCATATTTTTGAAAAACAGATATTGGAAGAGAGGGGAAAAGTAGGTGAAATTGAGGAAAAAATAAAAGGAAGAGTTTCCTGAGCCACCAAGAGAAAGGAAAACTAATTGTGAATTCGATTCTAGAATAGGGGAAGCAAAAGAGGTGTGTGATGTCATTATAACTCAAGTCAAAGACAGGTTCACTTTTACTGGTCATTTGTAGGCAGCTCCCTTGGTGTCCAATGGCTATTTCCCAATTTTTTCTACTGTCTTTCCAGAAGAAAAATTCAAGTGAGTAAGTCAGCACTACCCTTTCTCACACAAAGAAAAACTTTGTTCTGAATTGGAACTTTTGTACATGCATAAAGATTTCAGCATCAAAGGCGCAGTAAAACTTCTGAATTTTATTGAAGAAAATAATCTTACTTCAGTTTTCAATGAGGTGACAAAACTTCTAAAAATCATAACTACTACTCCAATGACAAATGCTGAACCTGAGCGCTGCTTTTCAATGAAAAATGACAGACTGAACGCCTTCGCTATCATGTTTATCAACAAGGAATTTGCCCAGCAAATGGGGAACTTTGATGAAAAAGTGTTAGAAAAGTTCATAAACTTGAAGGAAAGGCGAATGGACTTTGTTTACAAATAATTTTTTTTTTGTACTGCGAGTGAGTTTGTTTAGTGTACATGTGGGTAGAAACTGTGATTGTGTGTATATAATGTCAATTTTTACACAGCCTATATAGGAAACAATATAAGCCTACGCCTCGTCAACAATGCAGCTGCTGAAAATGTCTACTAGCCAAGTAATTTAGGGTGAGTTGAAAACTTTTGTTTTTTCATGTGGCATATGAACTTTTTTTTTTTTTTTTTTTTTTCCATAATTTAGAATACAAGACAATGTTTCATGCATGTGTAATGTATCATTAAAGTGTTTTAGTTGGCGACATAGTATGAATGGACAGTTACAGAAAATAAGACTTCAGGTTTGATGAATTAGAATTTGCCTTTGTAAAGTCGTTCATTGAAAACAAATTTTCTCTGAAAAAATATTACATTTTTACTAGCGAAATATGCTATATTTACGTACCAAAAATGCTTAAATAGCACCATTTTGCATCTTCAAAACCAAATTTTACCGCTTTGAGGGGCCGGGTGACTACTTTGGCCACTCCCTCTAGTCGTATCAGTGACAAGCCACCGCTGTTATTTACACGTTTCTAGACGCGCCCCTTTTCCCTGTCACACTGCAGAAGACTCCAAAGAAAACCGCTCCCCCCTTCCCCCTCCCCCCTACACATCGCTGAGCAGAGCGGTGGGAGCAATATGTGCCAGGGTTTTATTTGCATAAATAGAGTGTGTTGTTGTTCAGGGTTGTTATGCTTAAATTCAGTGCTCAGTGTTTGTATTTTCATAATGTTCATTCAGTGCTTCATATCTTGTCTTCAGTGTTTATGAATATGTATCTCTTTTTAAAAACACAGCTATGTATGTAAATAAAACAGAGCAGTGTCCTGGATGCACGAAAAATCTATTTCGATTTAAATATTGTTGAAGTGTCATTATTTTAATGTTTAAAAAGTCTTTTTAAGGTTTTCTTTTATTTTCAACAGCCATTGTTCATTTGCTCCATGTTTCGTCAATTATGTAATGTACATATCCTTCTGCTGGTCAATAACTGTGAACAGTTTCTCAAGAGTTATAATGATTATCTAATTAATGTTTTTACTGTTTTTCCAGTTCTAATTTGCCTTATGTAATATTTGTGACTTTTTGCAATAGTGTTGATGTGTATGGACTAGGTTTGCTGCAAGAAGCTACCCCCCTCTCGTGGGCTTGGCTTCGCGTCAGTGGCCACCATTGGAGTCAGTCAGTGCGAGGTACTTGGAGGAGGCGGATGTGTGTTCGGTCCACCCCGGGTCATCCATCAGTTTAATTTCAATCATTTTAGTTTTCCAGTAGTTAATGTAGTTTGCTGGAACCTTTTCTTTGTTTGCTTGACCCGTGGCTCCTGACCCCTTGCAACCCGCCACGTCAAGGGGCTTAACTTATTACATGTACTTTTTCCACATCTAGCCTTGCTCTATTTTTACAGTGATAGCCATTGGAGGGGTTTGGCTCCAGGTCTGCTTCAGTGGCTGGTCTTCTGCACAGTCCATTGTACCTGTTTTTTCAAGGTGAGTAAATCACATGAATGTTCTCCCAGTCTTGTATTGACTTAGTGGTTGCTCACCTTGTCTCCAGTGACTCTTCAATTATGTATTGAGTACGAGTGTATTGTGGCGTGAAGACTGGCTCTGTCGAATCTCTGAAAAATTTCTACTTCGAGGGTGTAAGAACACCTAGGTGAAGTAACTTGTCGTCAGCCTGTCGAACCTGGGATCATCACCAACTTCATTGGAGGGGTTTTCCCCGCGGCTTCCGCCATGCACCCTTTCCCACTATCCATCTCACCTTAGCTCTCCGTGCTAGCCGGCACATTCCCATAACCCTGACACCCATATCCCGTCCAACGCATCCAATGTGTCATTCTAATCGCCATATTTTTCCATCCAGAAATACCCCCTCCCTATTGTCAGATGCCGTCATTGCAATGTGGGGCCTGCTCATCATCATCATCATCATCATCATCATCATAATGGTCAGTATTATTACATCTGGCATTATTAGGATTGAGGTTTAAAATACTACGGACAAACTTAATTTAAAAAGTAATAACATATATTCATGTTTATAAAGACTGAACTAAACAAATATGAAATATAAAATTTTTAAGATTGTCTGAGTATTTACATGCATTTAGTAGTGTTATTTGGCCATTCATTTAATGCTTTTGATATGTCTTATTAATTTTATTGCTGTTATTGTCTAGTTTTTTCTCATGTGTTTACTTTTGCATTATGTTTATATATGTTATTTCATATTTTATGTGTATATATATATATATATTTATTTATTTATTTATTTATTTATGTATTGTCTGTGCTCCCAAGGTTGTAAAACTGTTGGCTAGTAATTAAGTCATAAATAAAAATAAAAAATATGTGTAATCATTATATTATAGTCATTATTGTCGATATATGCTGTGATGAATGATGTAAAATTGCTATACACTTTTTAATTTACCACTTTTTGTTGGTGTGTAATCATGATGCAGTGTTTTACTTGATTAGAATTTACTTTACAGATTTGTGAAAAGGAGAACGGATGAAGTACACGAAACGTGTACAAGAACAGATTAATATACAGATTGCAGTACATCCTATTTTGTTTGAGCATCATGTGAAAGTGTGAGACAATTTAAATGAATTATTAGATTGGAAACTTAAAACATTTTATGTTTATGTGCATGGATCCAGATCTACATAGTACTGTAATTATATTAAATGTTCTAATTTATATTTTCAACCAGTTTGTATCTTTCTACAGCATGTAAACATTAACATAGCAATGTGCTTTTTATTTTTTTTTTAAACCTAGGCCTCTACATACGTAATTGAAGAATATCAGTTATCGTTAATCGTAAGTTATTAAAAATACATGAGGCATAACTTACAGACGTAATATTGTAGCAGAGGCAAACAATGGCACAGTCTTAAAACATTTGTGAGTAAAATTTAGACTGATATCTTATATGTGAAGTAGACCTACGCACATTTCCAGTACTGTATCATCTCAAATACAATATGCAACTAAACAAACATTTACGAAACTATAAGTATTTGCCATTAACTCCTAAAATGAATAAAAATAAATGTTTAATTTTAAACTATTGTTTTGTGCTCGGAGTTCATTCTAAAATACTGTAGTGACGTACAGTCTATACTTTGTTCTGTTGTAAGGTATGATATAAGGTATGCACAATTATAATAATGAAAGAAGCATATGCGTGTAATTTGCTCTGCATCACATATGAAAAACTAAATTGTCATAGCTACTAACTAAACTACCGACACATATCTAAAAATTGGTTTCCATTTGTGCCCAAGCATTAACATTGGTATTCAAACTGGAAATATAATTTTGCCATTTAATAACACTTTATTACAAACACAAAGCATAGTAGATATACCGCAACAACATCAAATAAGAAAATGCTGTTTGTAATGAATCTTCATTAGGCAACTAGTGATGTGTAGTGATTATTTAGAAATGTTGGTTTTTAAAAGTGCTGACTTTCTTTTTAGTTATTACCATTAACTATAAAATAATTCACCTCTGTAAATTTTTTCAGTATTGTTTTTCTAATACAACTGAGGTGTGTACGTTGGCATGCAATTTTAAGATAAAAACTACTCACAGAGTGTCCCCAGAACTTGGTGATGGGTGCAGTGTAGAACTCGTACAATTTCTTCTTGAGCCTCAGTGGTCTGTTAGCTTTCACTTCGTAGTAGTCTAGGGGCACATGGAATATTTGACTGTTGCTGTCATCTTCTGTCACCACTTTGCCGTTCTCATGAACGACTGTGTCTCGCATCACAAAGTTGTCATGAGTGAGAAGTGCCTTTAAACAACATCAGCAGCAGCATGTTAATTGATGACTCAACCAGAAACTCTACAAACAAGAAATACCATAATTTTAATCTACCCAATGTCCACTATGCAATGCATCGCTGCCCAATCCCACTCACAACCAACTTTGCATCCACAACATCCATAAATTTTTAAGACTCAACATAAAAAGACTAATTTGTGCTTGGTTGATTTATGTACCTATCAAGCTTAATGTTGCTGACTTAAATGAGAAATTATTGTTAAAATTATTTCCTTCTCAATGAATCAATTTTAAAGGTAACTAACAGGAGAATTGCAAAATAAAGGGTTTTGAATTTGTGACAGTTTACACAGGAGAGGACTCTGGACCCTGCAAGAAAGCCAAGTGTGAAAAATAAGCTCAGACAGAGCTACGACCTATCATGATGTTGGAGGTTAATGGTTCTCTGCAAGCACCACCTCCACTCCCATCTGCAGTATCCAGCACAGCAAACAGTTGAAATCTTCTTGACACAGCATGCTAGATTATGTTTAATAAGGGCAAGTTTTAGAGGTTAAAACTACTGTTATCATCGCAACCGAAATAAAAGTAATGTAACTGTTGTTAATGTTGACTTATATGCAGTAACGGCTAGTGATTTTTTTCAAAGGTTAAATCTTTAGTACTCACTTTAATCTGAATGACCTATACATTAGTGTTTGTATGGTTGGTAGCGAATAATAGCATGTAGTTCCGTGTATTTTCTTATTTGAATACAGCATCAGTGAAACACTATCAAATGCAAACGACCTCTCTGTACTTAATATACTTTAAAATGTTTATTTAAGTTCTTATTGACATACCAACTGACTGTATAATTTTATTTAATTAGCGAAAGCACAAAGCGACGCAACCGAGCCGATTGTCATTGGCAGACGCCACTAATGCTTCGCGCCACAGAGGTAGTTTAAAGTTCCACCGACAGATGGCTTCAGAGTTAGGTTTTCACCGCTTCACCAAGCTTCGCTTGGACGTGAATTGTGTCATTCAGTTTGTTTGTCCGTTGTGTAGTGAATATTGGTTTCTGATAAACACATTCAAAAGTACTAGAAGTGACTGTTTATGAATATCATTGGTAAATTATGTGAAGTCATCAGTATTGTAAGTTGTTTTGTTTTATGATTGGCATCCTGAGTAGCCTGTCTGGAAATAGAAACAGCATTGTTTTTCTCTGTTTCACACATTGAGAACATACGTTATTTATAGTTTCTCTTTACGTGCGTCGTCGTCGTTCATTGAAGTATGCTGAATGGAACTTGAAATCTTGAGTTGCGTGTGTTGTGTGTGTTTTTAGTTGTGGTTTTAATTTAAAAGTTCGAATAAACTGTGCATGCGTTTCGTAACTGTAATAGCGCCATTAGAATAGACACAGAGAAACCAGTGTTATAAAACGTTTACTCGCAGGTATTTATAACTAAGATTACTACTGAGTATAGCATAAGTTCAGCACCCGTGCATTTAATGAGTAGATATTGTAGATAACATTTATCGGAGCAGTGTAATGTAAATGTAAACATTGTACAAGCCTATGTAAATAAAAGCACGTGGAAATGTTAATGTTTACATGCAGCGGAAAGATATAAACTGGCAGAAAATAGAAATTAATCAGGGCTTTTTTGAGTGCTCACTTTATTCCAAATCACCTATAACTGTTGTTAATGTTGACTTATATGCAGTAACGGCTAATGATTTTTTTCAAAGGTTAAATCTTTAGTGCTCACTTTATTCCGAATGACCTATAAATGACTACACAATACAATTTAAATGTGTAAATAGGTGCAAAAGTTAACAATTCAATAAAAATTAATCTCATATAGTGATTCCACAAATTATCCCTGTAATGCTGATGCTGGAGGGTTTCAGAATTTAATGAAGGAACTACGTGTATAGCATTCTAACTGCTGGAGTACAAAATTTTCACTAAATTTTTTACAGATATCAGAAGTAATTTTTCTTTTGATGTACTTTACTATAGGCATGCTTTTCATAGTGGTGGATTACTATAAATGACTAGTCCAAAAACATTTGTCCCGTGATATGACAAGTTGGTACCAACAACTTTATTTGCAGGGTTTTCAATTCAGTCCAATAATATTTCTGAAGCAAAAAGCTTTGAAAATGGTTAATTGGGGCAAAATGATGTTAAGGGTAACTAACATCTGTTTTAGAAACATTCTGAAAAAAAAAATTATTTCACCAAATTTTTGGGTATCTCATTCTGCCGCTGTATCCAAGTTTTACATCCCACATCACCCAAAGTATAATTTGTTTTGGTAGAAACATTTGTGGGTGCATGTAAATCTCACCAAAGTTTATTGGTTCACAAATTTTTTTTTGGTATCCAACATCTTTTTGCTTTCTCCCGCCCAATTTTTTTTTTTTTAAAGAAATCTTTATGGGTACATGCAAAACTTACCAAAATTTAATTACAATCGGATGACTGGTATATAACTACACAGAAGATGAACAAACAATCATTTTATGATGTAAACTAGTTACAGTACACGAGCAGCACTGCCATCATGTATTACTCATAACAGCAAATATTTACTTCAACCGAAGGGCCTCAGTGTACACCAGATTTGTAGCTCGGCCTTCAAGTGTTAGGGTAACCAATCTGCAAGTTCAGCTTAGCCTGCATTAGGCTAAGTAGCTATTGCTGTTTGTGTGAAAAACTGTCCTAAGCCTATACCTGACATTCTTAGCAACTGTCCTAGGCTTTATTTATAGTCATATAAAGTCAGAGAGAGTATTTGGATGGCATAAGTAATATATGTGGTATGATGACTCGTTTACCTCGAGTACGACAATTAATGACAGTGCCCTCAATATGTACCATCAAAAGTTCATTAAAAGTAAATCAAATATTTACTCACTGTGCACATAGAGGTTGTACAACCGTATGTAATGATATAATTGTAGAATGTTAAGAATGTTACCTTCCCTCTACCATGGTCGTAGAAGTACAGGTCTGGACACTCGTCTATCTACCAATGTATTTTACTTGACCCCCTTGTTTGGCTGCAGTTCGTCAAGTTACCAAGAATGTTGTACGTTTTTGGCGTAGTAATCCGGGCGGTCGAGCTCCAACTCCGCCCAATTTTTTCCAGTGTTTACATTATAAAGTAAATAAAGATTGCTGAAGCCATAATTTAGGATTGTGAGCAAAGGAAGTATTTCATAAATTGATAAAAAATATGTCTTGGTAAAAAGGGGAGAGAAGTAGGCGGAGTTTGAGCCCGACCGACCTGATTGCAGCATCAAAGACGCACACACTGTCTGTAACTTGGTGAACTGCAGCCAAACAACAAGGGTGTCAAGTTTCCAGGCGAGTGTCCAGACCTGTTCTTCTTTTTCGGATCATCTGCTTTGAAATCTTTCCCCCGTGTATTTGAGATTTAGGTATTTTCTCAGTATAAAGACTGAGATAATTATTTTTCATAGTTACGTAAGCATCTTTCTGAAGCAAAAGATATCTCACTACCTCAACTGGTTAGGTAAATATCATGGGGTAGATGGATACAAATTTTGCACCTTTTCATCTCTTTAGTGATTGAATTTTGCAAAATCTTACCACCACATAGTAAACATTTGTATATGTGTCCAGTTGACATGAAAGTCACGACGATAACCCATTGAGTCATAGCATAATCTACTATTAATTAAAAAACTTATTTCATTTCTTCGCAGCCCTAGGAGTTCGGATTTAGAAAAGCTGTTATACGGGCATTTACGTATTAATCATTATAAAGCAAAAAGCAACTCTGTATCTCAGCTGGTTCGATAACCTGTTGGGTTCAAGATACAGTATAAAGACAATTAATTGAAAACACCTTTCATAACGTTTCATTATTTTTCACCCCTTTATGTGTCAAATTTTGAAAAAAAATTCAATAAAGTACATTTTACATACAGTATTTAAGTTAGTATTATTCTTGAGCAAAAATCACATCAGTATCTAAAAATTTATTGGGATTGATACATATTGATCACGAATTGAAAAAAAATTACCCTTTGTACATTTTTGGAGTTGAATTTGGAAAATATCCTGAAATGGTATTTTGGGTCTTTACATAAACATCTTTCTGAAGTAATTAGCACTTTTATATCTCGACTGATTTGGTAGCTATGGAAGAATAATAAAAAACAAGTTTCATGTCTTTTCACCCACTTAACTAAAGAATTTCGATGAGTCTCTTGAATTCTGCCTTGGACATTCATATACGCATCTAACTGAAGTAAAAACTAACATGATAACCCACTGGGTTGAAGCTGTACAGACAATTAATAAAAAACACATTTCCCCCCATTTTAGTCTTTGGGAGTCGAATTTTGCAAAAATCCTAAAACGGTTTTTTGGCTATTACATTAGTAATATTTTGAAGCAAAAAGCCACTGTATATACTGAAGGGTTTGATAGATATAGATAATTAATCACAAACATATTTCAGGTCTTTTCACCCTCTTGAAGCTTGAATTTAGAAAAATCTTTAAATCAACTAACAGATTTTCATGAGTAAAAAATTGAAGTAAAAGTCACGATGATAGACAGTCGGGTTCAAGCCATGTAGACAAATCTTATAAAACTCATTTCACTCCCTTTGGCCTTCTTAGGGGACGAATTTCGAAAAATTCCCTTATTAATGCTCGCTATCGACCTAAAGGGAACCCACACCAAAAATTTCACATTTCTAGGTCCAGCAGTTTGGGCTGCTGTTTGATATTTTAGTCAGTCAGTCGTAAAACTGTTTTATACATAGATTATCAAATAAACCAATGAAACATAATTGAATCGGTTTTTTCAGAAACCCCATAAGTCATGTTTTTTGGCAAAATGAGTTATTGGTGGAAATTGATTATTTCCATGTAAATACACCTTTTTGTGCATAAACACATTAAGTACGAACTCTCTCTACATATTATGTAGGCATCTATGTATTGACCTTTCTTTCAGAAACACCATAAGTCACTGACTTATGGTGTTTC
>PNEQ01020835.1:0-12850 GCA_003012365.1 Medauroidea extradentata
TTTATTTATTACGCGGTGAACATTAGAATTGTATCATTGCGGTTTTATTTAAATGTTTAGCTACTCTGGAATTGGTGTGAATATAAACTGTTACACTCCAGGAGAAAGCCCAACGCGTAGGCCTAATGCAAATTCTTATCGTTGTTACAAACAAACACGGTGCCGATAAAGTTACGCTATATTATTTTTATTTATTACGTGGTGAACATTAGAGTTGTATCATTTCGGTTTGTTTTAAATGTTTTGCTACTCTGGAATTTTTTTTACGTGTAGTGGAACTGGTGTGAATAGAAATTGCTTACACTCCAGGAGAAAGCCCAACGCGTAGGCCTAATGCAAATTCTTATCGTTGTTATAAACAATGCAAAAATATTTTTTTAAAGATTTCAGATAACCTTCTTGTAGTGTCTGACTGGGAAAAAATGTTCTGACAATTAGTTTGCAAGTTTTCACTTGCAATCGTACACATTCACCCCCTCCCCCCACCCTCTCCCAAACCCGTGCACGATGTGAGGCTCGTAACGAAAATTTCCTCGATATACTCGACAGAGTTGGAAGTTACTTGAAAGCCGTTGGAAAACCCACTGCGACCTCCGTTAGAAATACCTAAATATTCAACTCGATCTCTTCGCCGGATCTACTCAGATCTGTCCTGCCCAGGAGAAGAGTAGATAGCCGCCAGCAGATGAGAAAAGTACGAAAGCGCGCGTAAAAAGTAAACCACAAACATAGATTCTTGTGTATGTACACAGAAGAAAATTTGTTTTCGGTGGTTAACTCTTCAATACATGACTAGTACACAATTGCAATGCCATATAACTCATGGGTGACGGAACCAGTGGGTCAGAAGGGTGATGAACCCCTAATAATCTGCTGTAATGGTCAGATTCTCAATAGGCCTACTACATAGACGCAGAATAATTAAGTTGAAAACACTGACTGTTTATCTTTTTTTAACGTGTGACTTCTTTTACGTAGATAATAACCAACTAAATACAAGGATCGAATCTGTAGAACTGTAAAATGCGTGAGCAATTAACTTATATATATGTTTTCATTCTAGAGTGAGTAAATGAGAGATTTTGGTCAGCGTTCAACATCGAGGTCTTTAGCCTAGCGTGAGTGGTGGCCAGCGGCCAGCGAAAATCCGGGGACCGAATCCACCGGGAATCGGACCCGAATCGCCTTGGTGGTCTAACCATTCGGCCACCACGGCCATTTTATTCTTAAGCCCCCCGCGTATGCTTATATTGTACCACTACAAATGATACTCTGTACCACGGTCGTAGAAAAACAGGTCTGGACACTCACCTGGAAGCTTGACCCCCTTGTTGTTTGGCTGTTGTAGCTCACCAAGTTACCGAGAATATTGTGTTTTATTGGCGCTGATGTAAGGGCGGTCGGATTCAAATTCCGCCCACTTCCTTCCCATTAGATAAACAATTTATCAAAACGTATTTTTATAAATTTGTGAAATACTTCCTACGCTCACAAATTTGAGAAAAGGCTACAGCAATCTTTATTTACCTTATAAATATAAAAATGGAAAAAAGTGGGCGCAGTTTGAGTCCGACCGCCCAGATTACAGCGTCAAAAAGTACGACATTGTCGGTAACCTGACGAACTACAGCCAAACAACAAGGGGATCAAGCAAAATACATTGGTAGATAGGCGAGTGTCCAGACCTGTAATTCTACGACCGTGCTTTGTACTATCTGAACTTTAAATAGGCCGCCATAATACCTATCTTAGAGTTTTCGTATGCTCGAGAAAAAAACCTGTTAAACATCCAACGACTGGATAGAGCTGATTACATGATCAATACTACCGAGTAGATTATACCTACGATGTTTTCGTAAGCGCGGTTCTGACGCGTGTGGCTGTGTCGGCGTCGTCAGGCTGCCGGCCAGCAGTTGTCGGTGGCGGCAGGCCAGCTTTAATAGAGGTAATTAAAGAGCGTTAATTGTCCGGCGCAGTCACGGACAGCGGCAAACACCGGCGTGCGTGCCTTCCTTCCCGTCTGCAGTGCACTTGTGAGAGGGGCGCGGGTGTTTGATGGTTGGTGTGCGAGACGAGGCCTCGCACTTAGCAACTCTGTACATTAGCATTCTCTGCACCGGCGCGGTCCAATTGGCACTCTTAGTCGAATAATGATCACGTAACTCGAATTGAGAGATTTGATAAGCACTTACGGAAGCACTGGGGGTAATGTTATGATTACCAAGAACCACGCCTGGAGGACGGGCTAGCGACAACGGCAGTGCAATTAGGTCGGTAGTTGCACAAGACAAGGGCCTCAGTGATACTCCTCACCAGCACGGAAGTGTGGTAATATAATGCAAAGTATCGGGGGAATCAGTTTCTCTCCTTCAAGCTTTCCAGCCGTCACTACCTCGTCAGGATGGTCGAGACCCACGACGTGCCGCCGTCCGTCGATAGCCAAGCACATTCATCATAAGCCTCCGGCACATCGTGTTACGGTGAGGTCTAAGGTGCCCGGAGGCTCACACATCATAGAGTATAGCATAAACTTAACTAACTGAACAGCCGTTCCCCTCCTATCTAAATTATGTAATATAACTTTGTAGTATTCTGTAAACTAAACTATGTAGAGTAAAGCCATCGTGATTAGATTAACATATTTAATTTAACCGTAACCCTCGCCCTTAACTGAACCACTTAACTAGTTTCAATATAACGTGCCTACCTCTGACTACAGCCACCCAACCACGTTAACTCATGCGTAAAATAGTTAAATAATAGCTTTACAACAGGTTCATCATTTCTACTGCTTTTGCGACAGATATTATTTAAAACTTAAGGGGTATGTACAGCTAAGATGTCGAGCAAACGACTGGAATTATACTCAATCGTCAATAAAATCTACACTACTTATCATAATTCGATGGGATTGTTTTGCCGAGTATCTATTCTATTAGCGGACGTTTATTTATATAGCACTGGGTGGTAGTGTGCTTTGCTTTCGAGTAAATAAATTTAATACAGTATTTTAAATAATAAGGTATTTAAACCACAAAATCAATGAAAACGGAAAACTGTAATTTTTCTAATTTTTATTTCGCTAATATCCAGGACTCTATAATAACCGAATTTTTTAAAATTTACCTTTTGATTTAAAAGTAATTTTATGTTCCGAAAACCTCTGCGCGAGTGATTTACGGATGTTAAAATTATTTTAAAATCAAAACGCAAATATTTTTTAATTTAGGTTGTCATAGAGTCCAATATACTATCGTACTTAAAATTATAAAATTACAGTTTTCCAATTTTATGGATTTTGTGCTTTAAATCCCTAATTTTTCTAAATGCCGTTTTAAATTTTTTACTTGAAAGCAAAGCGTACTACCACCCAGTGCTATACAAATAAACGTCAGCTAATAAAATATCTACTCGGCAAAAAAATCACGTGGAATTATGACGAGTACTTTATATTTTATCTACGATTGTGTATTCCAGCTCGATATCTTACCTTTCCTTGCCCCTTAAACGAGAGCATATATCTGATACTCAGTTTTGTTTAAAAAAAACTTGTGTATACTATGTTAACTAACTTTCTAGAGACAAAAAACACAATAGTTTCAGCTAATTATGTAATTAACGAAATTCCCATCAATGAACTAATGTGCTAAGTCTGTAACGTTTTTGTCAAGAAAAAATGCGACTACATAGTAAAACACATTTTGAACAAACCTATGCGACAGTTTTTCGATATCAACTCTCGTTTATAAACAAAAAGATAACTATTGTTAAAGTGGTAGAAGTGACGGATAATTAACTTAAGAGGGTTATGCACCCCTTGGGTGAACGGTGTTGCAGTTTTTTCATGCTTGTCCCTTTTTATTCGAAAATGTTAAAATTATTCAAAATTAGATAATCATCGAAAATAACACACAATTCAAACTATGCTATGACTTTGCATACGCAGCACGCTTATTAGAAACATGATTTTGGGGCCCCTTAATGTGGCTTTAAGGAGTTCTTTAAAAGACTGCTGTAACTCTGTAACCACTTGGATTTGTAAGACACACAACTGAAAGCATGTTTCATATATAAAACAGATAAAATTATAGGCTCATCATTTGAAGTCCCTTAGAAAAAATACCACTACAGAAACACTGCACGCCAGTTTAGCTCTGCGTGCAGGCGAGATGCGGTTCTCGTCGAGCGTGGCAGTGTGGTCCTTATAGCTCCCTTGTTTCAAGGCCTCAACCGAGGAAAATCACATCTGACATACAGACCTCGTAACAGCGAGGTGTTACTTTCAGGTGAGGGTTAACGGAGCAACAACAGAATGTAAGGGCGGGGAAATCGGAGTACCCTGAGAAAACCTGCCAGCCAACGGTGCCACGTACGTCATGTTTTCCACGTGCGAGAAGCGGGAGTGACCTCACCCGTAATCTAACTCAAACAATACGTAACTCGATTTAGCACACTACAAAATGAAATATGTGTTAATGTAAATTTTTATTCTAGTAACGAAGTATGTTAAAACTAATTATTAGACATGTGGTATGCGTAGGAGAAATAAAAAGAATTTAAATTTAATAATAATAATGTGTCCAATTAACTTCGCACACTACTGCTAACAAACTTAACTTGTTCCAAAACTAACCTAAGATCATGTGCAGCATAAAATAATAAAGAACTGAGTGGTGTGCCGAAGATGAGGGAGTGAGTGATTTTAGGCAGAGCTTAAATTCGAGGTCGTCAGCGTTGGTGAGGGGCGACACGAGGTGAGTATGGAGCAGCGCCGGAATGAAATGGCGGGGGAAACTGGAAATCCCCGAGAAAACCCGCCGACCAACGGCATCGTCCGGCACAATACCCACATGCGAAAGTCCGGGCACCGACCCCGCCATTAATCGAACCCGGATCGTCTTGGTGGGAGGCGAGAGGTCTGACCCGTCGACCACCGCGGACCCGCGTGTCGAGGAAACAACCAAACTAGAACAGTGTTATATTGTGACTGAATGTAAGTTGCTTACACGAAGCACGTAAGCCTTGAATACTCAGGTCATATAGGATGAATCGCTTTATTAAACCTTATTACTGTTCAGATTACACATAATATATAGATGCCGCATTCGCGATCATACCCTGCATAGATATTTAGTTTTCGCACGTTCACAAGTTGAACTGCAGAATGAAATATCGCGCCTGTCCGCCACGCCTCGAATTTACGCAATCGACCAGCGTATGGCAGGTTCAGTGGTTTTCTAGTTGCATATGTGTATGTGAATTTAACAAGTCAAACAAAAATATTCATGTATGCCTTCGAAGTGATATGTAGTCTTTAAAAAAACCGCAAATATTAGTTAAGATTATGTTCGTAGATTTGGCTTACCGCTTCTTTCGCAGCAAGGTCATTAGAGACGGAAGCACAGCGTCAGAACAAGAAGGGTTTAAGGTAGGCGTCATAATTTGCAGTCATTATTCAAAAATTAATGTGGGCTATATTTTAATTACATATTTTCTGGCGTAGGAAATGTTAAAATTCTACTATTTACAACGTTCATCTCCAGGGTATAATAAGTGTTAAAGATACAGGTACATAATTAATATGACGTGATTTGTCCGTAATTGTATTTTAAATTTTGCAATAGAATTAAAAGAAAAATTGCAAAATGCTACCTTCTGAACAGGAATGTATTCCGCGTTCTTTCTATTGCGAGCCAAGTGGGTTACCACTGGGTCAGCTCACTCGGTAAGCTGAAATTGGTAGTAATAGGAAATCTTCTCAACACGTAGGCCGTTGGTGACAATGCTGAATGACGTCAAATCTCGCGCACGTTCGTTTTCATAAAGAAACGTGACCCCACACATTTCATTATGCTATCGTACAGCGCACATGCATGTGTCCAATAATTACCATGAAGTCTCAAGTCTTTCTGTGCACCGCAACTTTACTGACACTTCAAAGTTAATACTGCCCTTCATTATCGTAGTGTGTTCCGGCCAATTGGTTACCAACTCACACTGTCATAAGTAGTCGGATAAAGTTTTTCATACTCAACCCGCGACCTGACTTAGCATTTGACCAACAAGGAAAGCATGCGTCAATATTTGCAATATTCCTGTGCACCAACACGGTTCTTTGTGAAAAATTAAATAAAATCGAATTACATAAATAATTATTTTTTAACGTTAGGATGTTTTGAAAAAAATCATAAATGTATTGCCATTATTTTCGTTAATTTCATAGTTTATTTATTATAATACTTAACTTCGTGCGAATGAATGTTTTACAGGCCTGTCTTTGAAGACGCAGCAGATCTTTGTACGCAATAAAACATATCACCTGGGAATGTGTTTTGTTTCGTCTCGTCGTCGTGTAGCATTATGTTTTATGTCCGTGTCTAATAAATTACTATGTTTTGTTTCGTCTCATCGTTGTGTCGTAATTTTATTTTATGGTTCATATACTTTATCTGTTTGTTCCGTTGCCAAAGCTGTCCTCAAACATGGGTTGTCTACCTTGTGGTGTCCAGGCTTTTACTTCTCATTTTCTTATATGTTCGTCCTTGGTTATATTTGACCCGATTCCATTTATGGAATTTTATGTTGAGTATGTATCTTGTTGACTAAAGCTTACTATATTCTTGTGTCCCCCTTGGTTTTATTTGACAGACGTATCTATATCGCAATGGAGTATGTCCAAGAAACTAAATCCAGTCATTCATTCACATTGCACAACTCTTTCAAAGATTCATACCACCCGGTAAAGTCGGCCTCCGTAGTGTACTCGGTTAACCGCCGGCCTACGGTGCGAGAGGTTCTGAGTTCGAATCCCGGCTCGGTAATATATGTCACCTTACCCCCTCCCTACAAAGGAGAAAATTCGTTATAACAAATTTGAAAACTATTATAGACATAGCTTACTATTTAAGTTTTAAAATACGCGTTTCATTTGTATGTGTCAAGCTATGTTTACAGCTATATTAATAATTTGTTGAATAGACATAGTTTTCCTGCGCCCCTCTCCACTGTGAAACTTGGCTGCCTTTCTCGGTTAAACATGTCTTAAAGAAAGCCTTCACAGTGGCTATTTGTGCAAAATTCAACACGTTAGATATCCCGGTACCCTTCGACCTTTTTCGTACACAGTGAGTTAACGGTAGAAAAATCAACTCAGTTCATTTGGCGGTGTCATATACAGCATCAGAATTTCTCTAAATGGAAAATGCTCGTGAGGATTGGTCCCTTGCGAACGAATGAAATGTGATACTTGCTACAGGACCAATCGAATATCACACTGATTTCTACCGATGATTTAATGTTTTAGCATGACAATTTTAAATTACTAAATTTTTTTTAAACAGTATACCTGCAATAAAAGTATGTTACTTGTCAAATTTTAATTTTTTTAAGTGTGATATATTTTTAGGATTTATTGTTGCTGGACATGATTTTTATAGATTTATTGATGTTGAAAAAAACTTAAACGGGGGATTTTCTAGACAGCAACAACCACTTGCCCGGGCATTACGTCATAATGCATTCGATCGCAGCTGTTCGATATTAATTCGGACCGTTTTCGAAGGACGCGGACAAAACACGTGTGATTCTTGCACGTCCTTACGCCGAAAAAAAAAAAATAATAAATTTTCTAGTCGGAGATAGGTCAGTATTACTTCAAGAAATATTACGGCCAAAAAATTTACCAAAATAATTTACTGAATGCATTTTAAAATATATACCTACAGTCAGACCTGTCCAGTCGCATTTCAAACCCGATAGGTGCAATTTTATTTTCTGTCATGTGATAATTTCTTTACAGCAACTTAGATTTTCCTTAAGATGTGAAAACACTCTGATACGACTCTTTCGAAACCTTTCATATCAGGATTTCTTGCCGAGTTCAGAGTTCAAATTTCAGTCTGCGTTCAACATGGTGACATTGACGTAGATTATTTTGTTTAACATATTTAGTTGTAATTATCAGTGTTTTGACTCGTGGCAAGTAAGCACGCATCGTTTATCAGTAAACCAGTGAATTTTCCTCTTACATAATTACTCACGAAGAATACATAAAACAAAAGTATCTTAATTGTTTAGGTACCGTCAATATTTAAGACATATAAATCACACCATTTTTACGTGGCGGGTCGTAAAAGTTATCAACATACGAATAATTACAAATAATCATTGCGTTCCAAGAATCAAACGCACATTACATGCATCCATGTATCAGATTAATATTAGCATTCAGTAAATTAAGACGAGCATAGAATACATCACGTTGCATACAATCTTACAGTACATTACACGCATACACCACGTTATTACGTGCATGCATACACTACTTTTAATATATACATGTACTGTACATATGTTAAGTTACGTACTTACATGGGCTATATTGTTTTAAATTACGCTCGTAAAACATTGTAAATTTAACATATGCAAGTTTTTTGTTTTTTATGTAAGAGGAAAAAGTTATCAGCACCGGAAAATCCTTGCCGCGAAAAATTTTAAAGTGAAATATCTTCACACAATACACATTACAGACTACTCATATAGAACGTTTACTTAAAAGTTATCATGTGAGATACGCACAGCTGATATGCCTTATCTTTCAGAAATATTTGTAATGTATATCGCAAGTGGGAATGCAGGGAAACCCAAAGATTGTGAAGGCGATTATTAATTATGATCTAAACAAACGAAACACAGACACATGTGAGAAACTTGATTCGTTGTTCGGTCACTTGACATATAGGTGCGTCACGTGACAAGATATTTCACTACCTCACCTGTCACTCGGAAACTTAATCAACGATGATGCCCTATCAGCAGAACGAGCACTGTTTTAAATGTTGCTGCAGAACTTTTCAAACCTGACCAGAGCGAATTATTTACATGTAATGAAACGAAGTAAACTGTCGACTTCTTGAGTGCGTGTTGGCCTGTCAGCACGGAGCTCCGGCCCCGGCAGGTAGGCGAAGACACTCGCAACTCTACAGAGCACTAGAGTCTCAGCAGCCCGGGAGAGCTACTGGAGGTAAGGACCGAGTTGACGGACGTAAGACGCACTCCCGCAGACACACGCGGGGTGTCGGTGGAGCCGACTTGCGGACCGCGACGATGCGACAGAAAGACTGGCTGGCCCGCGCCTGCCCGCGGCGGGGCCAGGACCTTCGCCGACATTAGCGCCTCTTTAGACGTCGCCCGCGAACCGGAGGCGTCCAGCCCAACACATCCCCCCTTCCCAACCTCTCTCTTCTTCCATAAACACTTGCCGGCGCCCTGATCGTACTGCAGTATTGTCGTAAGCGCCCGGCGGTCTTCGCGTCGCAAGCACTCTGGCCAAGGTTCGAGTCGACGCCAAACATCACCCCTCACTAACTTCCAACCCCTGAGGAAATGTGCCCGTTGCAACGTAGAATCGGTTTCAAACCCCGGCAGGGTCGGTCACGAATCCCACGCGTGGGAAAGGTAGCTAGCTGGCTGTGCCGTCGTCCAGTGAGTTTTCTCATGGCTGTTTATACTATTTCTTCGATATTTTTTTTTTTTTTTAGTTTAAACAAGAGTAGATATCACAAATCTATTTAGCAGTTTTTTTATTGTTTTTCTTTTTGGAGGGGGGTTAGAACAATTTTTTTTGAAGACGTAAAATTACCTATATGATATTGAATAAAAAGTCAGTTGACAATAATGTTGTTAGTTATATAATTATCTAAAGCCATAGCATTCACTTTCTTAAAAAAAAAAAATACTAAACGTGGATAAAACCATTTTAAACAAAACTGCCAAAATTATTTTTGATATCTGCTCTTGTTTAATCTTAAAAAATAACTATAGCAAAAAAGCAGCAGCAGGAGGGAACGACCTTCACACCCTCGCAAACGCTGAAGCTCTTAGAGCGCAGCCTGGCCAGAGATATTTTCCGTGTCCGAGGCCTAGAGCCGTCAGACCAGTAAGGGCGATATGGGCACGCGTGTCGGGTACATAACAGCCTCTAGCTGCACGGTAGCTGGCATGCTCGTTGTCGGCTCGCATGTATCTGACTCAGTGGTACGGATTTTTTTTTTTTTTTTTTTTTTTTAAGATCGAAGACTTACAGAAAAATATTGCAAATTTAACATTTTTATTTAAATATAAAAATAGTAATGGGATATTTTTTAATGTTTTAGTACGTAGTCCATGGCATGTTATTTCAACCGTGAATTATTTCACTTACGTAAGTCAATTAGTTTTCACTATTTGCATGCCAGGAGAACGTGCAAATTTTGACTTTGACGTACCGTTATGAGAAAACTATGAGACGTAAATTTGTTTTGTAAAAGGAAACTGTACTCACAAACATCGTCTATGAAACTAACACTTTTCATAAAAATATAAAGTTATGATTTTATCTTACTTCAGTACTTCAGATTTTATTGACGATTGAGTTTCCAGACGTCCGCTCGACGCCGAACCTTTCCATACCCCTTAATTGTCCTTGAACGGAATTTCCCACTTACGGCCGCCTACCAGCGCGTTTTAGGCTCAGAAGCGACAGAGATATAAGGACGACCTTGAAGCGCGCATTAAATTTAATGTCAACCAAGCGCTGAACTAGCGGGCATGATTCCCCCGTTCCAATTTTACTAAGGAAGTCGATGCGGTGACCTTATCATTTTACTGGTGGGAAGTCTGTAGCAAAGTTCAGTGCAAGTTTCTGAGTTTCTTACACATCTGGTCAATACATTTTGAAACACAGCAGCCTAAAAATACAGTATTTAGCTGTTTTATATTAGTGTCGTGTCTTATTATAGACACTCCGTTCTTATCCGAACTGTTTTTTTTTTTCCTCTTCGTTCATTGGCACAGTGAACCCATATGGAATAGTTTCGTTAAAAAAAAAAAACGTATTTCCCGCTCATTGACACGCATTTGAATCGCGTGGCAGCTGGCGAAGGTGGCGTTATTAATTACGGCCTGCCTGTTTGTTTTTTCTGATTTAACCTTCCCGAAACAAAAAATAGAAACACAGTCACAAAATGGAAACCATCATTCTGCTTGCAGGCGAAATACTAAAATTTTGAACGCTCGTTAATAGAACTAAATCTCTACTAACCAAGGTGCCTCCTGGTCCTTGAACTGCTTTGTAACATGTCCGAAGGAAGCTTTTGAAAAAAAACTAAAACCTTTTTGAAAATAATTTACCTACAAAAAGACAGCTCATCGCAAATAACGATTGAACGGTAGGTTCCTAACAGTATGCATGCAATTATTTTTTAGTCCTCTAACATCGCCAATAACGACATTTACGTCCAATAAAATATAGGGTCGACATATTTTAAGTCCTGTACGCCGATTTATTGGCTTGCACGTAGCAACTATGTAGAACTTAGAGCGCTTCCAGAAATATCACTTCCTTTCTCCGTTGAGGCGACTGCGTTAATTTAACCCGAGTGTTTTTATATACAGGATGTCTAGAAACAAACGCATGATAAGCACACCATGTGAATCTTGGGATAAATTGGAGACGAAAATGTATGAGGCATAATATTGAACGATGACATTTTACGTGTACAATGTGGCAACACTGTGTGGAGAAAATCCCTTCTTTGCGCTCCACGCCCAGGCATTATTTTATGTATGTTACATCAAATAAATGTAAAGTCATGTTTGGACTACTCGGGATTTTAACCTTGATCCATAATATGCAGGTCTGAGTAGTAAGATAAGTAAGATATCTGTGGATCGCCAGAGAAGAATACTACATTGCTATGTTACCACATTGTGCACGGAAAATGTAATCGTACAACATGTTAACACTAACATTTTTGTCTTCAATTTAGTCCAGGATTAGCATGGTGTGCTTATTATGCGTTTGTTTCTGAACATCCCGTGGTATGTGTATATATGTATTATATATGTATGTATGTATGTATGTATGTATTAATGCATGCCTGTATATATATGTGTGTATGTGTGTTTGTATACATGTATATACATATATACACATATATATGCACATACATACACGTACGTACATACGCCAATAAGTCGTGCAACCATGCCTAATAATTGGTTAACGATACTGTTGGTATAAAGATGGAACTTAACCTTTAAAATATTCATTCATGTCACAGCGATTTTAGAACGTGAGACAAATTGGAGATATTATTCGTGGTTCTAAAATTATAATAATAACAACATTCAACAAATGGCATTTTTGTTAACGGAACACCAATACTCTGTGCCCATGATTGGTGCTTTGTTTACAAAAATTACAGAGGGAAATTAAGTAGCAATACAATGTAATGTTACTGCATGCATTGTTGAATGTCGAGCATTAGGTTTAAATTAACAACAGAAACAAAAATCTTTGTCCGCATGTGTTATACAATTAAAATTGAGACATTTTGAATATACGTGACTGGATTTAGTTTCTTGGACGTACCCCATTGCAAAATTAATGACTGTGGATCCAGTTATGCACTCCCATTGCTTATACGTATACAATATAAATATATATTGTTTTAATTAATTCCATATTAAAATTTGGACCTAAACTGACATAAAGTATATAAATTACGAGTAAAAAATACTTAGCCTTGCTAAGGTTATTGTATAAATTAAGTGTAATAAGTTAGAGTAATAAGTGCTGAATAGTACACAGAAAAAGCATCCAAATCCGGTTACAATTTCGGAGCTTAATATTGGTGTTTAGCAAGAGTGATATCATTAGTTTATACGTAACTACTTATAGATTGCTAAACACACACATAAACATGGCATTTTATTAAAATTCACCTACATTTAAACCTTACAGGAAGCTTGGTTTTTTTTTCTCGGGATAAAAAGTATGTTACATGACATTTCATTTCCATACAAATAA
>PNEQ01020835.1:21022-31556 GCA_003012365.1 Medauroidea extradentata
GTGGAGGTTAAACCCGCAAATCACAGACGTGATGTGTGACAGTTATCCGTGTACTGATTGGCACAGTCAAATGAATAACGACTCTGCACAAAAACACTCTGTCAATAGCCATGAAGTTGAACTGCAGGTGTGCACGTAAGACACTGAAACAAAGTGGGGCAAAAATCTTTTCGCGAAAACTACCGGGCCCTACTTATTTTGTCTCGCCAAAGGTAGCGACTTCCCTGATTCGCCTGTGTGTAGGGCAGAATAACGAATCAGGTACAGCCATTGCCTTTGAAGAGCTAAAAGAAGTGTTAAAATGACCCTTGTGTGCAGGGTTGCCAGATCTAAGGCAGCGGCCTTCTACTAAAGATGTATAGGGCTCTTAAGGGCGTTCACGTGGCAAAAATTGATCAATTTATATTTGCACGACGTAGTGTTCGTTTTATAGACGTTACTTGTGACTACGTTTTCCTCGTGTAACAACATTTTAGCTCTCATAGTCTTCCTCCAGCGGCATATCAAAGTCAAAATTTGCACGTTCCGGGAACATGCTTATAACAAAAACCAACTGACTTACGCGGATGAAATAATTTACAATGAAATATGATAGTATGGGCCATGTGCTAAAAGATTTGTGCCTTTGAAAAATTCGAAAAATAACGATAATTTTCTTTAAATATGGCAATTTAAAAAAATACAAAGGGACTTATATGTGGGTTTTTTAATCGTTTAGCATATGGCCTATGCTATCTAATTTCGGTGTAAATTATTTCGTTCGCCGGACACAATAACAGCCGAAACACTTACATTCCACAGTCATGACTGCATGTTACCATGAACGCTGTTCATGTGTTTGGCTAGACACTGCTTTAAAACAAGCTTCCCGCCGAATTTTTTTTTTTTTTCTGTGGTACATCAAGCGGTGACCATATAATTTTACTGGTGGAAAGTCTGCAACTAAGTTCGGTGTAGGTCGCAGCCCGAGTTTCAATAGGCTACATCAGGTTAGTACGTTTTGAAGTACGGCAGTCTGAAAATACCATTTTAGCTATGTTGAAGGGCTTACAAACAGTGCTTTTAATGAGCATGGCGTTTTAACAGTGAGGTTCCGACCTTGTCTGAAGTTTGATTTCTTTTCGTACGTTGGCACAGTGGGCACACGTGGAATTGTTTAGTAGAAAAACCTTATTTACGAACACACTGCGACGCAATTAAAGCGTGGGGTAGACGATCGCCCTTAAGAGGGCTGCCTACCTCAACGGAGCTCTGACGAGAGCAAAGGATAGGGATACGCATGTTAAATTATATTCGATGTGGCTCAGTACCTATCGAACCTGCGTGTAAACCACTAATGACTCTTTTGTTCATCTTTGTGAGGTCCACACTGCTATAGTATATTTTAGATTTTTAATACCCTGAAAACATGAGCAAATAAGGATTTTTACTATAAAATACTCAATAACATGTATTTCCTACACTTTCTTTCTGTTGCAGATTTCTCTTCATCTCAACGCTAAAATTGTTTTTTGTTCGAAAGCATATACATAGTTAAAAAATCACTAAGCACCGCCGAATAAAATGTAATATGTAAATCCACATCCTTGCTCACGTCACTGCTTTCAGGCAGCACCCTTAATCAAATGTATAACTGCGGCTTACGCTCAGCAAGTTTCGCGGTACCATATTTACGACATTAAGGAGTGCCATTTCCTTTTTCAAACAACGTTCTGTGCATTGAAAACATCAAATTAGATTTATTTTTGTCAGACTGTGTAAAGAATAGTGGTTTTGTAATTGGTCCAGATAACGTTATTCGTAAGTCATACACTGGGGTAGAGGGCGGCTTATGTCTCTGAGAGAAGGGGATGTGTGGCCCCCGCACCATTGTCGTGGCGCTGCGGGCCGCTACAGATGGACCCCTCTCCCCTCCTTCGCGACGTCCTCACCCATCCCACCTGGGAACACAGGACCACCCCTACCACGGAACAGCCAATCAGGGCTATGCCCAATAAGTTATTAAGTTATAGTAATATGGGCAATCAGAGATAAGTAAGGACAATTACATATGTAATATCAAATGTAATCAGTGTGTATTGTGTTAATTTAATTTGTTTCCTAAGAAAAGAAAGAAAATAATGGAAATAAACGGTGACGTGGTCTGCAGCCAAGAGGTCTTTAACCATGGGGCGTGGCCTAGCGATTGGAAGCTGCTGGGCTGATTGGTCAACTAGTTTTTAGCGCGGTAGAGCCGCGAGAGCAGGAATTTTGGAAATTTTTGCGACACTGCCGCGAGCCCCGGAAGAGGGCATAGGTGCTGTTATTGATATATCCAACAGTGCTGTCGCGAGCCGATGTCACCTGCGAGTGGCTTCAATCGTGTCAGAAAGCTTAGCAGGCCACGCCTCGTATGCACGAATCGCGGCTACAGGCAGCGCACAAAAACGTATCCGCCCAAGTATTTTCTACTCCCGGAAGCCTGTAGCAACTGAAATTCAAGTTCACGAGACTTAGTACTTTTATACAAATTCATGCTTTTACTTATGCGGGCGCGAATAGTTTCTGTTCGTATTATTGAATGTTCTGTTATTATGAAAGTGTTCCCAGCAAAACAATAAGTTATAAATACGGCTAAAACGTAATTATCGTTAGATGCATGTTTGTCGTACCGTTCTTAGTACACGCATCATAAAAATGTCACAAAGAGAACATTATAGTACACTGGCCTTCAAATAAATTGTCTGTCGTATTGTTCTCCGGCAGAAAGAAAGTTCACAAATTATATAAATGGTTTAGTTTCATATTTTGGTTGTAATAAATATTCAGCATACTAGTAGGCCTATATATCTGAAGCCAACTCACTCAACAGCGAGTGCACCAAACCATCCATAACTTGTAAAATAAGAATTTGTATCTAAATTAAAGCCAACGGTAACCGTAAATCGTAAATATTTTTAAATTTTCAAAAAAGATGTATCCGGCTAAGCTCTAGACGGTTGCCAATATCCAAATAAAAAATCGATATTGATGTTTCTTGCTTAAGGACGTTGGACCCGTAAAAATTCAAAATTTTATATTTGTGCCAAACACTGTTCAACTTTTACACATGAGATAACATGTCATTTCCCCGAATAAAAAAAAAAATTAGGGCCCATAGTTTTACCATAATCACCTATCAAAGTCACAAAATGGCAGTTGTGGTGTAGCCAAAATAATAAAAAATTATTAACTTGCAGAAGCAAGATGATTCATATTGATACTTAACGACGTGAACTACTTCAAGACACTTTTGTAAACACAAAGCGATATATTATTGTATTTTTTAAAAATTGATGAAAATGAGTAAATTTTTGCATAACTTTGACTTTCGGCTACTACTGAAATATTCACAACTAACTTTTATGAAACATGTCATGAAATGCATTGATACACTGACTTACAGTTCCCGTAATTTTGAATTCATTAGTTAATTTTTTTTTTTTATTTTGGCTGCACCGTAATGGCCATTTCATGACTTTGATGAGTGATTTTGCAAAAACTATGGGGCCTAATTTTTTTTATTTGGGGAAATGACATGTTATCTGATGTGCAAAAGTTGAACGGTGTTTGGCACAAATATAAAAAAATTAAATTTTACGGGTCCAACGCCCTTAAGCGACCTCCCTTTTAATTTGTTTACATATAAACCTTGAAGTTCCCAGTGTCCATGCCGGTTGCCCTTGCTTAAATACAGCTTCTTTCAGAAATATATGACCACGCTATACGCTGGTGTTTGCTGTCGTGAAAGAAAAATACATTTGATATGCTTACCTATATAAGTCCTCAAAAGCAGAAGAATCCTAGAAGTACATTTTTTTTTTTTTTTGCATTAGAGAAGCAAAATTTGGTATATGAATTAAGTCAAGTTCTGGGATGAAACGAAAGTTTGGCAAGTCTTAACAAACCCCCTCGTGTAAAAAAATTCTGCTCTTGTTTACAGTGGCTACGAAATATTTGCTCCATCATTACGTATTAACCAGCGCGTCGTAATAAGCCAAGAAAGGCGCACTTTTTGCAACCAACATTCAAAGACCCGCTGTTTTCTTGTAGAACGTAGCCAAAGGTTTTAATTGATTCTATAGTTGCCTGATGGGTAAGCAACACTTCATACACCCGGAGGAGAATACTGTCTGCTGTAATACGGCGTCGTATGCAACCAAGTACAACATCGGGGAAACGTATTTACTAATTGTAATTTGTTTAACTGCCTGTTTGTTCTTACAGACAATTCTTCAGCGTGCGTCGTCACCGGGGCCAGACTTAAGCTTCGAGGCGCCCTAGATCCGGCAGTCTAAGTGTCCCCGCATCAGTCTCTGTTTTCCATCCTTACTTAACAACTGGCGTCCTTTCCCCGTTTTCAGCACCACTTTATTTAAGGTACTCTGTTCTGTCCTCTCGTTGTGTATAGTAATAACACAATAATTCAGCTTAATCGTAGCACAGTTATTTGAAAATAATTAGCTGGATTGGCCATACGACAGATAAAACTAAGAGAGACAGCATAAATCAACAATGCCAATGAAACCAGTTTTACTCGTCGTCACATTGGTACTTTTAAATATAGTGACGGAAAGTTCTCCTCGCTAAAAGTGCGCCCTTGTGAAAGTTGCGCCCCAGGCGTGGGCCTAGTGGTAAATCCGGCGTCACGTTTCCTGACCGTGTAAAGTCAGACACATGCTTCGCTGGCCGATTGAACACTGAAGTGCCGATTGGCAGACATGAAACAAGTGCAGTTGAAGTTTTTTTCTCACGCAAACTGGCGCGTACTCTGCAGCGTGCGAAAAAACCAGCGGGAACCCAAACAGACAGACCGCAAATATACGTGCAAACATACACAAGCACTTCGCCAGTGTCACACATAACTAGATACTTGTAATTAGTTTGAAAGACATTTTCAACTTAAAAGAAATGTTAATTGAAATATTTCGGACGTGATCGTGGTACAAGGCATGCAATATAAGCTCCTACTATGCACTTTTGAGCAAGTGGACTCGGTTTGCCTTCATGTCATATCTAGGGCCCGGTAGTTTTCGCGAAAAGATGCTTGCCCCACATTGTTTCAGTGTCTTTCGTGCACACCTGCAGCTCAAATTCATGGATATTTACAGGATGTTCTTGTGTATTGTCATTATTCATTTGACTGAGCCAATCAGTACACGGATAACTGTGACACATCACGTCTGTGACTTGCGGGTTTAACGTCCAGACGTTGTACGTTACGGCATCAAATCACTGGCCATAAAGCAGAGATGCAGGTGCGCACGTAAGGCACTGAAAGTAAGTGCTGCGAAAACTACCGGGCCCTAGTCATATCCAATAAACGTGTGTTGTGTCGACCAAGGTATATTATTGGAGAATACATTCCTTGCCTCTTGTATGCTACTGGGAAAGAGCACACCTGCTCTAATGGTCCGACGGACAATCCAGTGTTGAGTATAGTCACTGCTTAGCATCGTATGCCTTGCAACACGACCACGATACGCTACTGACTGCAGTAATCACTATACAATGATAGAATGTTAGGTACCTACCAAATTATGGTATAGAAGTACGTGTGATTCCAAGTCGCAGCCTATCTGAAGTGGTGTTTTCTTGGATACGACGTAAAAACCAATCAGCGGTTCTGTGAACTGATAAAAGTAGATAAGAACTATACTTGAAGTTACGTCATTTATTTGGGGTTTATTCAATAACGGGTAAGAGATTAGAATGATTCACACTAAAGAAATCACGGGTAGAGACAGGGGAAACGTGAGGATTTTTAAATGTTTGTTGCAAAGGGAGATTACAATTAGAATTTATTGGTTTGTGGACATACGCCATCGCTCATGTTTTGTTGACTGAACTTGTATTGTAAGACAAAATGACAAAATACAAAAAACGTAAAAAAAAAAAAAAAACACAGAAAACTTAAGGAAAACAATTCCAAAGGAATTCTATCAGTTTTTTTTCTTTTTTAAATTAATACTTAACAAAACTGTCAACAGGACAGTACGTTGCCACCGAACACACGACATCCCAACAATCGTAACCTAATATAAGATGGGGTTACATTAACCACGCTATGACATACGGTTTGCATTAAATGAGATACAAGACGTTAAAAATCAAATTTTGAAATACATTGTTGGAATAATACTACAAAGTATAAAAAGTAGTGCCACCAAAATCGGCACTGAGTTCCAATAAACGAAACAAATAGATTGGTTAAGATGTGGCTGACTGAATCGTACCCTGTCATCGCGTATGTAGTGGTCCTCGCTCTGTCTGTGTATGGTTCCGGATAAAGTGAGCAGTGTTGACACCCTAGTTACTTTTCTCATTTCCTTTACTTTAAAGTTTCCTGCCACTTTTGAACATAAACAAAGCACTGTAAGTAACAGTCAAATTGTGCAGTGTACTGTACTCAAGGTCTCAACAAATAATTTATTTTTTATTACTATTCTGGATAAGGCGCTTGTCAAAAGTTATCATTTTTCGTGAACCACCAACACGAAACTTTAAAATATTAAGTGGTTATACAATATTCATAGCACGTTGTTACCATAGCAAAATGAAGTGCACCATTTTACAGGACAATTTACTCAAAATTTCGAAGGAGTGGATTTATTTCTACGGGGATAGGCAATTAACTGCCGCGTTGCAGCGATGAATGGTTAAGTTGAGGCGAATCAGGGTGGCCTGAAAAAGTTTCCGACTATGCATTGCTATGTGATTTCCCATCGTCTGGGTATACTTAGAGACACTGGTAAATCGCGGGAAAAGTAGATTTTTTGCTATGTTCCAACATGCTATGTATAACACTGAAGGTTTTGCACTTATATTGGCTATCGTTTATATGAAGCACTGTGTCCTTCTTCAACAGACCCAATTAGAACTGTACTGTGTTAACACAGAACGTGTGTGATTTGACAGAAAACTGTTCACGCGTGTCACGTTTGAGATACTACAGTTTATTGGAGACTATGTTAAATATTTCCACGATTTTCCAGTGTCTCTAGGTATACTCTATCTCTTCTGAAAGATTTTAACCGCCATACTGATACGATCTGTATGTATGTATGTATGTATGTATGTATCTATGTATGTATGTATGTGTATATATATATATATATATATATATATATATATATATATATAGAGAGAGAGAGAGAGAGAGAGAGACATACATACATACATATATGTGTGTGTGTGCGTGCGTACTTAGTGCTAAATAGTCGCATGAATGTACAAATTAGATGAAAGAAAATATTCAGCGCAGGTTTTTAAAAACGTGTTCATTTGCTGTCAATAGATTACAACAGCTATGAATTAAATTTTCCTGACGAATTGCGCCACATGATAGACGTTTGTTATTCAAGAACTTACCTTCATAAATTTTACTTCTAGCGGAATAATACTAAATTGAGCCAAGTACAAATTAAAAGAAGCGTTGTAAATGTATGTTGTAACACAAAGTAGACTCCTCAAACGTATAACCATACCAGGTTTCCCCCATCGGAGATAGGATAACGATCCTGCTGGCACAATAGTGGCTTACTTGAAATTAAAACACTTCCAGCTCAAAGCAGGCCACGATAATACTATTTCTGATAATACTTCTACTTTAGCTATGTTTCCTGGTAGTTATTTCATTAGGCAAGGAAAAGAAACTACGTAGAAAACACTAGCAAAATGAAGTGTCTATGGTTTGCCTCAGGCTTACAAAATCTAACTGGCCACGAGAAAGCATCTGCTAAATGTTACTTGATTTTTACTTGTACAGGTATTGTGTTGTAAACTTCACGTAATCTTTCAGCTTTTGAATTAATGGGCACCTCAGAAAGGTCACCTTGATGATAGCTTATCTATCTGAGAAGAAAATTTAGCGCAGAATTGGCATTCGTAAAATACTCTTACGTAGATACATTACTTAGACAATTTATTATCATTCAGTCTTAAGCCTATAAATTACAACGATTCTTATTAATTCCTATCTTATCGACTTTTGGAACAATACTCAGAATGATACATTCTCTTGACCGTTGTATTGATCTGTTAGGTTCTAGTGATGTGATTTGCACTGAAATACTTTAGACAATAGCTGATTTACAATACGCAGCTGGCAGCACCGTTATCCGCAATTGGAGATGAATTACTCAAATTAAATGAAAATGTTCACAACGTGCAGTCCTTAGTCGGGTATAGTCCGAACATGGGCCGCTCGGCTGCTGGAAAATATCAACAAACCAGCGCCGCATGTGTGTGTACAAAAGTGTTAATAACTATTTGTTCGTATGTAGTTAAAATGTTTAAATATATATGTAATACACGAATTTAATATTGTAATAATTTCTTGGTAGATTCTCTTCCCATTTCCAACCTTGTTTTCTAATTCATCTGAATCTATTTGAATGTTTCTACATCCAGGTAACGTTATTATTGAGTTATTATTCATTGTTACGTATTTGTTCTTTATATTGGAATAACGCGACTGTTCGCCTGTGAAATCTATTTAACCCAGACCTTCCCTCTTGAGCTATACTTTCCCAAAATCACCTGTTGCGAGGTGCAGACGATGAAGCATGATTCGGTAACAATATTGGTGGATCGTCATTCCCTTCCTTTTAACAAAGCAAATCGTCTGTCTTCTTTATATCATTACGACAGTCCTTCACAGATGTATCAGTTGTAGGCGCGTGTATTTATCACTTCTGTAAAGGTTCCACTTCCAAATCGGCTGCCTCCAAGACCGGTGTGCCAGTAGACGACAGATGCTGCTCGGCTTGCGAATGATACTTGCGCAACTATGACAAATGGGCTCCATTTATCTCACCGCTCACTCGTCTGTCTTGCCATGTTTTCGTCTTCATAGATGCGTTAGTCCAGAGCTTCGCATGTGTTGGTTAGTGTGCCACATCTTTCAGGAGAGAAGGGAAAGGGGTACGCACAGTGCTGTTACACCCGGCATAGCCGAAATGAATCAACAATTCGGTACGGTCCAGTAACTTGATTGAGACAAACCATGCGCGTAGCACACGCTTATTTTTCGAAGCACGGCGAATGTTTTCCCTCACTATTAGCAGAGTGCCTTTGCTGTCCATCCCTCGCTCAGACTTACTGGCATCCCGGAATTTGCACCCGCTATTGACATGCCAAGGGAAAACTATATTACTTGTTGGAGTTTCTACGTACTTCAGACATATCGTAGAGGTTGGTCGAAATAGCTCGATATAACAAATTATCTCACGTGATCTCGCTCTGTGCTGAGAGACTTGCAAAAGATTCATCTCGATCGCAACGAGTCAGAAGAGTCTAAAAATATGAAGAGCTGATTGGAGCTGAGAGTAACTCGGAACTCCACGCTACTACTCAGCCGCTGTGACATGCCAGTACACTTATAAAAAAACAATAATGTGAATTTTGATATTTTCAGAGACAGTACACCTATAGGTTTAGGCTGAGAACACAGGAAGCATGTACCCATACCCATCTTAAAAATAATGTTATAACATTTTACGTATAAAATGAAAATTTTGCTTATTGCAACTCTTTTGGAATAATTTGGACATAAACATTGACGGTAGTGTTTTATGCATAACTATTGCTGATCTATTTCCAAGAATTTTTTAAGGTAATGTTCCACTGCCCTAGGGCCGCGGTGGCCGAATGGCCAGACCATTCGCTCTCTCACCAAGGCGATCTGGGTTCGATTCCTGGTGGGGTCGGTCCTGGCATTTTCGCATGTGGGAATAGTGCTGGACAACGCCGTTGGTCAGCGGGCCTTCTCGGGAATCTTCCGTTTCCCACGCCTCCCCCCCCCCTTCCCAAGAATTCCGACGCCGCCCCATACCCACACTATCCCACCCGTCATCAGCGCTAAAGACCTCGATGTTTGTGTACTTAAAAACCAATAACTCCCAGATAATTAGAGGTTTTAAATAATGTTGCTGAAAACAGTTGATCACAATTTATAAAAAATATTTTTATATTACATTTCAGTGTCGGTGTAATTTATCATAGAATTGGAAAAGGAGGCGGGGTTGGAGGTAAATGACTATTTATACTAAATCGACTTCTTTAACACTATTAATTTACTTCATGGTTTGATAACAATGAACCACGTTAGCATAAAAGAAAAATTGTAATTAATAATAAACAAGTCATCGATTAATTTAAAAACTAATATTTCCCCACAAATTGGGAACTGATCGACGTAAAGTGACAGTCCTCAGAATATGTCCTTATGCTACCTTGACCGAGAAATCCACAGCAAATGCTCGTTGATACCCTCCGCCCTTACAAAATCAAAAGGCTGTGGCTAAACGTAAATTACATACTGTTGCGTGCCATGTTCCTGGAGGCCAGTGGTCGGCGGCTGTTTCGTAACACCTTGAGGGCTGGCCGATGACTCAAAGCCCGGGTGGCTCATAGTGGGAAAACCGCCGCACCTACATCATAGATACCTGTCCCAACTGCGTCTTAACCCTTCGAGGGTGGCCTACGTGACTGCTAGCATATCCGAAACATGATG
>PNEQ01020836.1:0-11817 GCA_003012365.1 Medauroidea extradentata
ACAATCACTCGTAATAACAATGCAAACGATAACCTTCAGTAAATGTCACTGTGACGTCACGTTCAATTTTGTGAGCCACTTTTCGGGCATTTCCAGACGTGTCCGACCTTACGTGTCCTATATCAACGTAATTGTCTCGGCGTCGTCTACATCACCCCGTTGACCTGTAAACTCATTTCAAATACACCCTGTATATATAAATATATATATATATATATATATATATATATATATATATATATATATATATATATATATATATATATATATAACAAAATAACTAGCCAGTGTAGTGGTTTATGTTTTTCAACACGAGAATTTCCACATCGTAAGTTTTTAATATTTTTATCGTTTTGACATACTATATAATGTAGGAAAACACATTTTAGAATTAATTGATTGCCTAAAATTTCTTTAAATAGCCCACTGAATGTGTTTTAATTTTCGAAATACGCACGTTCTTGTCAAAAAAATATGAAAGCAACAAGAAACGTACTTTTTGATAAAGGTAAGTTATCATTGTAAAATTATTCACTCATATAACTTTCTCTTTAATAAGTGTTACAATTTCTTTCAATAGTATACTCAATATTTCAACCATAAAACTGTCTAAATGGCACCATTTTGCACCTCAATCATAAAATTTTGCCGGGGGAGGACCCTCAGACCCCCCACTTATGTTTGGGGTGTGTACATTCCGGCTACGTGTAAACATTTTTACCCTCCCCCTCAAAGTCATGGCGTGATCGAGCCCTCTCTGCACCATTGTTGGAACCCTGGTTACGCATATAGCAGTCCCCACCCAACATCATGGACATTCGCCCGCGCGTCTGTTTCGCTTCTGTAGGCTTGGGGTGTTCTGTAGCCTTGGTGTAGATGATTCTCGCACGCCGGGGTCTGACTCGAGCGCCTGGGTCGCGGTAACTTTCTCGCTCCTCGGAAACACTCCGAAGCTTTCGTTCATATTTGCCGATTGAGCCATACATTTACCCTCCTATTCCCGTCTTGTACGCCAGTTTAGATTAGGTTAGTTTATGCTATTTTCAAATGTCAGAAAAGGCTGTCCGTAATCGAAGTACGGTTATGTTGGTTTAGGAAACTACAATAAAAATTAATATACGTGGTACTGCCTTCACGCTCAGTCACCGAGGATAAATAAATGCTCCCGAGTGACCCGAGGAGCGGGAAAATTATCGTGACTCAGTCGCTCGTGGGTCTCACTGAGGTTTATTCTACTACAGGTTAGAAAGAAAATGTGTTTTCATATGAGAAAGTTTGGCACAGGGAAATATTCTGCCGCCACTTGTATTGCTAATGCGAGACCGTTGTAAAATTAATTTTTTAACTAGTCTTGGCAAACAGAGAAGTCATTAAATTTAATTTTGAAATGAAAAACAAACCGAGTTCGGCTGTTCGATTGCCAGCTTCGTGTAACTTTACATTCACGAAAGCTGCGTGTCGATACCAGCGCAACAGGTGGCAGATATTGTCCCTTGCCAAACTAATAACTTTAAGATTTCATGTCGCTGTCCGCTCGCTGGGGTCGGAACACATGATCTAGTTGCTTGATTGTAAGGGGAGGGGGAATGGTGTGGTGTATTAGGGAGAAGAAAATGGTGAGGGAGGGGCTGAGGTTCGGTAGAACGACGAATTGAAAACACTTCTGTCCTGGCAACTGCGGACGTGGACACAAGTTACCTGTGCCAAACCATCAGAGTGTGACGAAACCTGTATCCAATACACACTGCTGACCATAAACAAACAAATGACGTAGGAAAAATTTTCCAACTGAACTGGATTATAAACTTTAAATGGACGAGCAGTTAAGCTCTACATATCAGTTATTTTACATCGAAAAAATTGTGTTGTAAGTTTTAGTCGTTAGGTGAAATTTATCATTTATAAAACCTACATATGGTAAACCAGCCGTATACCGTGAGAAACCATGTTTCAGGCTTCACACGGCTCAGTACGTGGAGTTCTCTAGGCTATCAACACAGAGCAGGCATGTGTACTGTAGTTTCGTCAATAAGTGGCCCGTGTTTCACATATAATATCACAACTAAAATGTTTAACATATTTCAGGTACTGAAGTTTGTCAGGAAGAGGGTAGTTTTACCTGACTTTTTGTTTTATCTCGGTGTGACACACGTTGCCATTGGATCTGTTTGGTTATTTTTCGATACCGTGACAACTACGGAGAAACGGGAATTTTTAAATGTAATTCCCTATTTTCACTCATGCCAGAGCTCCAAGGTAAAGAATCTTTTCTTCTAGAAGCAGTTTTGGCAATCATGTTAACAAATTGTGAACGGGCAAGTTCTCAAGCCGCGGTAAAGCGGAAAAGGTTTTCTTTGTTGAGCGAAAGGTGCGATTTTTTCCTGCTACCATCACAGTTACGGTTCTCACGATCTTGCACAAGTTTTCTTACGTATTTGATTACATAATTATATAACGTGTGCACCTGATCTTTCATCTCAGTTATATTTCGCAGCCCTGCAGGGTGCCAAGAACGTGTCGCAACGAGATGTGTACAATTTAATTACACGAGTTTGAAGCCAGTTTCCTATGTTAAAGTCGATTCCCGGAAATAGTTCACTTTTCTGACTTTTTAAAAATTATAATTTAAAACTAACTTCTGCATTTTCTTTTCATGAAGCAACGTGAGTTTATTGGCTTTAAAGTCCTCGGGGTTAGCTTATTTATCTGTTGGACGTATTAGATTAAGCTAAGTGGTACGGGCGAGACTAATGCACGCATCAATTAAGGCGGATTCAAAACCACAATTAACGTACGTATACGAACACACGCACGTACGATAAGTATTAGAGACAGGATTCACAAAAATATTTGATCTAGACATGCGCGGAAATTATTTATGTCATAACAAAATGTCGGTAATAGATGACCGTACTTTGTTTTTATTTTTCGAATCGAATTAAATAATATATGGCTACCAGTTAAATTACTTCTCAATATAGATTAATATTAAAAAAAGTCTTACATTTGAACATGCTGCATTCACAACCACCACTTAGCGTAGGTAAGCACACTACGCGAGGATGTGAATGCTAGCATGCACACTCGGTGTTTATATATACACGTACGTTAAGTGGTGGTTGTAACCCAGCTTTAAAATACCGTCTTTATGCTCAGAGCTCCAAATTCGTGCGTTGTGTTTTTTGTAGTAGTGGAACCGCCATGATCTTTCATTTATTTCAAACAATTGCAAATAACTCAAATATTTTTTAAGCAAATGCTTTGAAAAAATTTGAGACTGTGTAGTCATACGATACACAATTTTGCCTGGGCGTTTTTTTTAAAATAACGTACCGTTTGCTAGAAATAAATTATTTTGCTTAATTTTGGTTTCTTTTCACAACAAAATATTTGCTATTTCAGGGGAAAAAATCTAAAAATCTGTTTGGTGTATTGCTACAGAAAAATTAATATACAAACGCTGATATATAAGTGTTAAAACCGCCAGAATGAATTTTTGATATATGCATTAATTTGCGTTAAGAAATGTTTTCGAAACCACTGCTAAACTAAAGAGCGAGGTCTTAAGCGGAGACCCAATGGTTTATTTGTGGAACGTACGGCGTAAAGTCATTAGGAACGGTGACATTTGGTACAGTAACGGGAGTTGGGAGAGGAGTCGGCTATGGCCTTTGTTGAAGAACCATCTCAACATGCGACTGGAGTTATTTCGAAAAGCAATGGAAAACTGACAGCAGGATGGTCGGAGCCGGAGATTGGACCCGGATCCTCCCGAATGCGAGTCCACTGTGTTACCGCGGCGCCACATTGCTCGGCAGCACACATAGGATGTCGTTCAAATTAGTGCATATATCTTGACGGAAGCGGAAGCTGTTACTGTGGAAATATTTGCAGTGGCGAATCGTGAATGTGTTCCAGAGGACAACTTTGAGCTGTCTGGGAAACAATGGACGACTTGAAGTACACGCCCCTTGACGTCTCACCCCAGGGGAAATACTGTGGGAAAATGTTGCGTATTCATAGATTTGTACGCAAGGGTTAAAAATATTAGTTTCAATTTCATGGTTAAGATACGTAAATACATAAGATTAATGGTTACCTAAAAAAACGGCAAATCCCAAACAAATAATAAATTTTCTTGATGTACATCTCATCCGGAACATGTGAAGCCAAACAGCTAAATGAAGGTTATGTTCGGCTGCGGTATCCATGGAGATAGGAATTGTATCCCACACCTGACTGAAGCTCCGCCTCTTTTCAAGTCGTCCATTTGACTGGCAGGGGCGAGTGTATACTCTTGAACCAGCTGCGTGCAAGAGACTAGGGACGTAGTATCCAGTAACACGACTACAGTAATAGTACAATACTCTTATTGGATGATTGCTGCTGACGTGTCAATGTCACGTGCTCATTGTGTACATACTAGGCTATCAGTAGAGTCATGAAATTTCACGTAAATAATTTTGCCCCAGTTTGTTTCAGTGCCTTACGTGCACATCTGCAATTCTGCTTCACGATTTTTGGCAGTGTGTCTATACGAAACGCTGTATCTCATTTGACTGAGCCAATTACAATAACGTTCCTGCAACACTGCACGTCTGTGATTTGCCGGTAGAATACTAAGGCTCCTGAGAGTTGAATCATCCAATCACTGACCACGATGCAGAACTACAGATGTGAACGCAAGACACCGAAACAAAGTGGGGCAAAATTCTTTTTGCGAAAAACGGGTCACTACTAAACTGTGAATTAAAATTTCTTTTGGCGCTTACACGACAAACAATATAACAATTGTAACATTATTTTGGAGGTCTGCGTAAAGATGTATTGCCAACCTATTGTGCGTACACTCACAAATATTTTGGCCAACTAGACATCTAGGACATCATATAGCATATATAGACCCGTCCAACTATGAACATCTTAACTGACATTTTCTTCATTTTTGTTTTGCTCCTCTTATCTGTTATTGCACCAGGTTGTATGAATAATTACACATAGCCCATAGTCGGAAAGACTGGACATTAATTTTAGTTCAGGAATATTTAAAACCTTACAACTGCTCTCCTAAGCAATTTCGTTTATGCAGATATGGTGATCTTATATCGATATGTTTTCTCGTACACAAACGTGTCAATTTGGCGTCATAAAACAATTTCAGTTGATAAGATGTACATGCTACGTAGTCTCTTGTGTGGGAACTCCTCATTCCCCAGAACTTACAGCCATTGCTGCATCAACACGTCTTTCAACTTCACAATCGAAACTAGACTAGAGATATTTCATGTGTCCTCGGAGCTGAAGGACGATCTAGGAGCGCGATTTGTGTATATAGTAGTCTCTACGGGCAAGGCACCGCTAGCAGACTTTCATGCGGTGACCCTATAATTCTAAGACTTCATAATATAAACATGCCACTGGTCACTATGTCACACTAAATTTATTTTGGTGGGATAGTCATGCTTAAAACGACGGTCAAAATGCTCATTTTGCCTGTTTTATCTTTACAAAATAACCATTATAAACTCAAGACGTAATTAGAAAATTGTGTGTGGTATAGAGACTGTACGACTGACGAGTTGCTCGACGTTTGGCGGCCGGAGTAGACGGTGCCCTTAATCATTTACCAAATCTTTAGAGAAGATGATTTATCACGGGAAAACTTGACTGTTTGCTGGGTTTAAAAGTAAGTCCAGCTTAAGAAAAGATTACTAAGATTACTGGCTTTCGCTTGTACGTAGGGCTGTTGCCCTATTTGACTAAGCCAATAAGAATCCCGCGATTGTAATATATGTTGCATATTATTGGTCTACAAACAGCTACGTTGTGCCAGACGTATATCACCCAATCATAAATGGTCATGAACTTTCCGCGAAAAGAATTGTGCCCCAGTTTGTTTCAATGCCTTACGTGTACATCTGCTGTATAGTCAGTGATAAGATGTTCTAACTCTGGCATGTGTTGGGGTCGTACTTGCAAATCTCCGTAGTGTAGTGTCGCAGTAACCTTGCTGTGGTTGGCTCTGTCTAATGAGTAACTTCACACAGACATGCTGCCAATAACCACGAAGCACAGCTGTAGATGTGGACATAAGGTACTCGAACAAATTGGGGCTTTTTTTTTTTTTTTATTTTTTTTTCCTTCGTGAAATGGTCATGGCCCTAACAACCATACATGCCACAAAAAAAACTGCAGTGTTTTTAGGGGTTGTTGGCATCCAAATTTTTTCGCGAAATACCATCATCTGTACAAATCTTTCAACTCTAGTGAGTTTTATAAATATTTGGTAGGTACTATGTTCAAGGAGCCTTGCCTCAAGACGTTGAGACTGGGCGAGGTGACAAAGACTCGCATTCGGAAAAACGTGGGTTGGATCCCCGGACCGACCATTCTGATTTCCGTTTACATACACAATAAAATGTTTAACTTTGCCATACAAGCGTAGAGACCATTTCCTTACGTTGCGAGCGAAGCAAACTTTACCAGTGGTGAGGAATGTAACCATAGCAATAGCATTTGTCAGTTTCCTCGTGAAAGTTACATGTCATTGTGTGTGGTGTATGCGGTTAAAGCGTACGTGAATAAGTCACAAGTTGGTCGCGATAAGATTTTTGAACCATTTTGTTTCAATGCCTTACGTGAACATCAGCAACTCTGGTGTGCAGTTATTATAGCAGAGTGTCTTTGTTCAGACACACCTCTCATTTGGCTGCACCAATCAGAATAAGGTTATTGTTAGAGACACTGGAAAATCGCGAAAATATTTACCATAGTCTCTAATAAACTGTAGGACCTCAATCATGACACATGTGAACAGTTTCCTGGTAAATCGCACACGTTCTGTGTTAAAACTGTACAGTTCTAATTGGGCATGTTGAAGAGGGACACAGTGCTTCATATAAATGATAGCTAGAGACGATGGTTTATCGCGGGAAAACATGACTATTTGCTAGGCTTCAACGTTCGTTCAGCTTATCAAAAGATTACTGGCTTTTCCTTGTACGCGAAGCTACTGCCCTATTTGACTAAGCCAATAAGAATACCGCTATATTAATATTAGATGCACGTTATTGGTCTATAGACAGCTACGTTGTGTCAGTGTTTTCAAGGCTATGTTGGCACAAAACATTTTCGCGATATACCATCATCTCTAATGATAGCCAATATAGGTAAAATACCTTCAGTGTTGTACATAGCATGTTGGAGCCTAGCAAACAATCAACTTTTCCCGCGATTTACCAGTGTCTCTAGTTATTGTGACACCATAGTGTTTGTGTTGCCAGTAGAATCCCAAGAGAAATGAGTGGAAACGTGCAAAATTCCCGTTATCATTTGGTAACAGACTAAACTTCACTTTATTATACATAACAGAGCATAATCTATCTGTGATTCAATTGGCCACGAACTTTTATGTGTTGTCATTCGTGTGTTACGTGTTTACAGAGATTGGCCTCTCTACCGTGTAAGCATTCTCCGCGGCAAGTCACGACAATATCGGCCAGCATGACATCGAACAAGCCTATAGTCACTTGGAGTCTAGTCAGCTGGCAGGAATAACGCGAACGTTGCATGTCTCTACAAATGAGAGTTCAAACATAAAATCACTGAGAGTGAAGAAGAGCTGCAGATGTGTACAGAAGATGTTGAAACCAAGCAGTAGGAAAATCATGTAGAGGTTAATAGGAAAGTATTAGGAACTAAGAAAAAGTCTGACTTTCAACTCGTGAACCTTACTTGCCTTTTGACAGAATCAACTTGCCTAGAGGTCTGATTACGAACTTATCGCATTGCGATAAGTTAACGAACGAAATGTCGTTTGAACATTATCGCAGTATTGAATGCAATGACGACACTGATAAACGATTTTATAGATCTTTATCTCAGTTCATACAAATCGGCATAGTTCGATAAAAAGTGTTCGTAATCGAGTACGAGTTCGCCCTCTGAACTGACATCCAGGCTGACACCCGTCATCTTTCTTTATCGGCTAGAAAGTTAGAATTTTTTAGTAGCTATGAAGAAAAAATTTGGCCGGAGAGGTAAAAATATATAGTACAAAAGGAGGACACGCCCACTTATTTTCCGGACGTGTAGGTAGCCGCGTAACTTGGATCCGAGCACTTTCTGCCGGCAGTGCCAGGAGGAAAGAAGCGCTCCTGTTAGCTCCTTCTTCCTTGGAAACATCCTGACCTACTAGGCGCACTAGCAAGGCCGTAGATGGACTGAACATTGACTCTCATATGACTGATTGGCGCCACTGGCACACTAGTGTTGTTTTATCATTGCTTAAATGGAACTACGAGCAGGAAGTTATTTTTGCAGCCACTAGGATCACTGGTAGCAAGATGCTATATTACACTGTTGAAACAACACTTCATTACTAGTGGCGCTTTCAATCATAAAGGGTTCAACTCAATAGCATTGATAGGCTACTTGACTATGGCTTGACCAACCATTACCTCATATCTCAATATACCTACACCACGGTAGTAGAACAGGTCTGGACACTCGCCTATCTGCCAATGTATTTTGCTTGACTCCCTCGTTGTTTGGCTGTAGTTCGCCAAGTTACCGAGAATGTGTGCGTACTTGGCGCTACTATCAGGGCGGTCGGGCTTAAACTCCGCCCACCTTTTTCCAGTGTTTACATTATAAAGTAAATAAAGATTGCTGAAGCCATAATTTAGGATTGTGAGCGAAGGGAGTGTTTCATAAATTGATAAAAAATACGTTTTGATAAAAAGTGAGAGGGAAGTGGGCGAAGTTTGAACCCGACCGCCCCGATAGTAGCGCCAAACACGCACACATTCTCGGTAACTTGGCGAACTACACTCTAAAAAGTAGTTTGTAAATTTGCCACACGTGCGTATAGGAGTGCTAAGAAAGTAGGTATGGTAAAATTGTTTCTCAGACAACAATGGTAGTATTCCTAAACTTTTTTTTTATAAAACAGTCTAATGTATAGTGTACTAAAGGTACCAGACTTGTATTGAGACAACTATAAAGTTTGCATATTTACAAGGCGGAAGTATTGTAACGGTCTCATACTGCGTTTAGGTTAATTACTTCCTTAACAATTTAGGAGTTTTTTTTTACAGTGCAGCCAAACAGCAAGGGGGTCACGTTTCCTGGCGAGTGTCCAGACCTGTTCTTCTACGGCCGTGACCTACAGGAACGTCTGATTGCACTCCGCCATATTGTTACATGAATAAACAAAGTCAACTCTGCCTCGTCATAAGCTGCTAATGCTCCATCTTTACGTTTCTCTCATCTTTGGCGGCTACACTGTCTGGGGTGCAATTCTCAGATGATAACATTGACTTTGGTGTGATTCACAACTACAGAGTACCCTCTTTTTAGAAACGTCGGTATTCCCAGACTTCAGAAACACGGGTATTTGGATACCGCCTACAGCCGCCTCCCGTCTGTACAGACTGTGTTAGGTGGGTCACGCCTGCTGTTGAATGCTGGGAAAACTAGTCACACTCCGATAATAACCATATTTACATTGTTTTTATTGAAGACTGTATAAATTGTTGGCAGAATTTGTTTTCGTTCTTCTTGTAATAAAAGTAAACGTGATTTTGTTTTATTTCCTAACTTACATCTATAGGAACAGTGAGGTGTTGCTAATGACGACTTGATGTCATAACGTAGAGGGGAAGGGGAGAACTGTGGGAAACAGAAACGCGCCATTCACTCTGCTATGAGTGAAAGTGTGGGTCAGGCTTATTGTGTTTATGACTGTTACTAAAACTATAAAGCTAAATGGTCCAATACTGTGTTGTTCCATACTGTTGTGTTCTTGTTTTACAGAAGAAATAACATTTCTCGCATTCCCGCGTAATCCTTCGCGATTTAAGCAATGGAAAGCGAAGGTTAGGTGGGACGATTGGTTATCTCCCATGACTTGGGAAAAGAATAATTCGCGAATTCAGAGACCTGTATATTAGAATATACTGTACTGTGTCATGTTCAAGTCTCGACCATTCATCCACTAGCTGCTACTCACGGTGACAGCAGAAATCGAACAAATGTAAGGGGATTGAGTATACATAGGACAGTGGGTTATAACATGCGGGTCATTGAACTCACGAAATGTTCCTTTCTCTACCCATGACACATGCGAATCTTTGTGTTCTGACCAGGCTGTATCTCAGCCTGAAGATGGGAATAGTTTGCCATTCCCGAAACGTTGCACTTTTTCGTTGATTTTAATTTGTGTAGTGTTGTCTTCTGTCTTTTGTTTGTTGTCCACTGTCCACTGGTTTTTTGTCTCCTTCCATTTTTTTCCATATTGGGAAACTGGTTTTCTTTGTATCTGTATTTTGTGTCTGGGTGTTGCCGAAATTTAACTGAATTCTATCTTTGTAATTATTGCTGTAAAATATATATTTTAAAAAGATTAAACAAATAAATAACATAAATAAACTGACCTATTCCTCAAGGATGGGTTTTTCTGTTTTTTCTCCTGTTTTCGCTATGCTTATTTTGTATTTTTGTACTTTGTCATATAACACAAGTTTGGTCGACTAACCACGAGCCATTGCTAAAGCTGGCGATTATTGGTGAAAATAATTCTGCAACAGTTTGTTTCAGTGCCTTATGTGCACATGTGAAGCTGTGCTTCATGGTTATTGGCAGAATGTATTATTGCACAGATGTGGCTCATTTGACTGAGCCCACAGGACCAAGGTTACTGCGACACCACACGTCTGTGATTTGCAGGCAGAACCCTAGGCGCCAAGAGTTAGAAACAGCCAATCACTGACCACGAAGCAGGGCTACATATGTGCACATAAGGCATTGAAACAAACTGTCGCAGAAAGTTTTTCACCAGAAATCACCAGCTCTAGCAATGGCGTGTGTCCATAAATCAATAAATTCTTATCGTATTGTTTAACTTTTTATATATTTTCTGATTGAGTTTATTAAACGTGCATTTTTACTATTAAATCAATTAATACACTTGAATTTGTTTTGAGTTGGCCATTTTAGTTTTAAGTAAGCATAAGTTATTTTGGAATAGATTTCACTCCTCAAATATTTTAACTATAGGCTTTAAAAGCGAAATCCTCAACAGCTGTTTTAGGCTTACGTGCTTATCAACACTTTTTAAATATTTGCTTACGAGATACTTGTCTCAGGTTACATGTAATTAACTAATTAGTCATACTTAAACATTACAGTTAATGCATTCAACAATTTTGTGTGGCTACCACTTAATTTATTTAGGTATGTAATTAAAGCCTCCATATTTCCAGTGCTCACTGTAAGGGAGTTGGAATAAAATGTACAAATAAAAAGAGAGGATACATATAGGCCTACACGCGGATTACGATATAAGGTAAAATCCAAATAAAACGAATTTACATTAACACAACTCACAAATGTGAGTAAATGTGATAAACAATAAAAATCAATTGTGTATTGGTTCCTACAGCATAGGCTTGCAAACACATGTAGAGGCGCTGGATAAATTTGTGATGGAGGGAGGGAGGATTTTAACATAATTGATCTGGCACCAGGACCGCAACCTGAAGCGAGGATCTGGGGATTCTTCCCCCCCCCCCCCCGGGAAGAAATTTCAGTTTCTATATGCAAAATGGTGCTATTTACAGCGCGCGCCAGCTTAGTTGGCATATAACCGCTCCTCAGCGAAAGCGACATCCCAAGAATTAAAGCAACGCGCCACGTCATAAATAAAGTTGTTATAACTAGAGACATGAACTTTTCGCGAAAAGAATTTTGCCCCACTTTGTTCCAGTGCCTTATGTGCACGTCTGCAGTTCTGCTTCATAGATATTGGCAGCGTGT